>VALG01013116.1:32785-57741 GCA_009835305.1 Ipomoea purpurea
AGATCAGAGCTTGATGCAGCAGCAAGAGGCATGGGCAGTGATGTTGTAGAAGTAGAAGGTAGATCAGAGCTAATTAAGATACATATGATGGGTTGGTTTGGTTTAGGGTTTAGCAGAGAGATTAGAGGAGAAAGTTGAAATTGTGGAGAAAAGCTAGTACAGAAGAAATGAGAGAGGATATGATAGATGCTGTGGGAAATAAAGATGGAATAATATTTTCAGAGTAGAGTTTCAGATTAAGAAAAGCCATTAATGGGGCATTTAGCTGTAACCAGAGAATTGGGAGAATAAAGAATGACAATTTGATAGGTGATGAATAATGTAAGCAAGAATAAAATATGAATTTAATTTTATTATTTGGTCTATTCGAATAGAATGATATACGTCGGTATCGAAGAACTTTTCGAGCAAGTTCAAGCTCCGCTTCGCGACTTCGAGTGCACGAGAACTCCAAATTTAATTAATAAAATCAAAGGAACAATTGTCAAAAGTCTGAATAATAATGCAAAGGAACAACTTCACCACCTTATATATGCAAATATAAGGACACGTGAATTGGAAAAGTGATGAAGTGATGCAAGCTGAATATGATGAGTGGTGCATCATGCTGTATGGACACAAGCTGCAACAACACAAGCCTTCAAGAGAAAGGCTTTTAGGTTTTTTCATATCTTAGTCGTTATAACCATTTTTCTTCCTTCTTATACTGCTTCTGTTCTTCTTCCTAAAGCAATGCAACATACACACTTTTACTTTTCAGTTCATATCTCAATCCATGCTTCTTCCCTTCCCTTTCACCTTGCTGTTCATATGATCCAAGTTAAGTCATCATGGTATCAGAGCTTCGCAGAAGCTACGCCGGAGTCGTGATAGTGGGAGCAGACGGCAACGGAAATGGATCGAAACATGCAGGAGCAGGAGCCTCCTCAGCTTCAACCAATCATACACAGCGGAATGATGATTTTGATGACCCGATGTACTTGCACATTACGGAAAATCCGAACTTATGCCTTGTTTCACCTCCATTAACCGAGCTCAACTACTCATCTTGGAGTAGGTCAATAAGGATCGCTCTGGAGGTTAAGAACAAGTTCGAATTTGCGATTGGGAGCATTCCAAGTCCAGCAGAGAATGATCCGAAGATCGGATCATGGAGAAGATGCAACCGCATCGTGAGTTCGTGGATTTTGAAGTCCATCAGCCCTCACTAGTACAAACTTGACAAAAAATATTAGACTATTAGCATTTGTTGTTTGAAAATTAGAGACTAAAACTCGCACGGTGGCATTTTTGTAATATTATGAACAACAATTAGCATCTGTTGCTTAAAATAACAGGAGGGAAAACCACTCCCAATTTTTTTAAAAAAAATTCGTAGACAACAGACTACTGTTCTAATCAGAACAGTAGCCTGTGGTCTATATAATAAAATATAATAATAATTAAAAAAAAACAATATTTCGCTGATAGAGACTCACCGCGTAGCTTAAAGCCTTGCATCTGTAAGCTTCTTTCTTGACAATCCAACGCCCTTAGCCTTCTTCACCAACCACCGCCGCCGATACTGCTTCATCTCGCAACTATTTCGTTACGAGTAGCCACCGCCGGCGACCTCCATCTCCATTATTTAGCTGAACACCGCGACTTTAGCCATGGGTTAGGGGAAAGGTTCGCCAGGCGACTCTAATAGCGAGCTTCACCATAGATTGAGAAGCAACTTTGGCGGCGCGGCGAGCTCAAACAGCTAAGTGACAACGAAGGTTTCTGAGGTGCCTCCAATGCACTGGGCGTGACCTCCGCCGGCGCCCCCTCCACCAGCGCTGGCGTCGACCTCCCATTTGCAACTCCAGCCGCGCTTCAGGTATATACTGGTGCGACTTCTTCTTCCTTTTCTTTTATATTATTAATTATATTATTATGTTTATATTTTCGAGATAATAAGAACAAGAGAAAAAATGGCTGAAAGGGTAAAGAAGACAAACATTTACGTGGTTCGGCAAAGTCCTACATCCACGGGAGTGAAAGCAATACTCTTATATCATAATGATGGTGATATGTGAGGGACACACCCCTTAGGTACAATTAATATATATTTATAGGCATCTAGATCCCTTGGGTCTACCGTTCAACTCCTTACTCTAGTAAATTGGAGACAAATCATAATTCCTATCCCTATATGCAGAAAACTCCCAACAATCTCACCCTGGCGAAATGCTCTTTAGGAAAAAGATAACTCAACAAAATCTCCACCTTGACGAATATGCTCTTTAGAAGAAAAGACTATCTCACCATCTTCCACCCTTCACATATACTGGCCTTTAGGAAAAGACTATCTCGCACATTCGGCAAATATCCCTTTAGGAGAAAAAGAAACTCAACAAATCTCCACCTTTAGCAAACCATGTCCTTAGAGAAAAGACTTATCTAACCATCTCACCTTCGCAAATATGCCCTTTAGGAAAAAATATTTAGCCGCTAGACGCCATTAACACCAAAATTCCCTGTACCACCAAACTTTGATACCTCGAATTTTAAACTTGAACGGAACATCTTCAACAGTGCTCTGATACCAATTGTCGAGTTAATAAGAACAAGAAAAATAATAATGGCTGAAAAGCGGTAAGAAGACAAAATTTACGTGGTTCGGCAAAGTGCCTACATCCCACGGAGTGAAACAATACTCTTATTCATATGATGTGAAGGTGGTGAACACCCCTTAGGGATAGAACCAAGTATATTGTATAGGCATCTTAATCCCTTGGGTCTACCCGTTTCACTCCTACTGCCTAGTATGAGACAACTCATATTCTAATCCCTATATGAGACAAACTCAACAATTGTGGAGTTGTCTCATATATGGATTAGGAATAGAAGTTTGTCTCTAACCTAGGAGTATGGAGTGAAACGGTAGTACCGCATTGTATAGGGATTAGATGCTATAAATATAAATGGTTGTGATCCCCTAAGGGTTTGTGTCACCACTATCACGCATCCCTAGATAAGAGTATATTTCCTCCGCGTGGATGGCCAGGCACTTTGCGGAACACGTAAATCTTGCATCTTTACCATTTTATGCCATTATTATTTTCTTGTCTGTTATCTCAAGCAAATTGGTATCAGTAGCTCTGTTTGAGAATGGCCAAATTCAAGTGCAAAATTCGAGGTATAAAGTTTGATGGTATAGGGAATTTTGGGGTGGTAGAACAGCAACTTTTGTACCCAAGATTTGTATTAGTGGAATATTGTGTTGGTGGTGGTCCATGGTTTTTCCCGTGGTTTTGGGGTTTTCCACGTAAATTGTGTGTCCTTGTGTCTATTATTTATTTTGGCTATTTTGTACAATCTTGTATTTGCACTCTTGTCGGTCCTGTGATTTTATTTATCACAGGTAGTGGATTTTTCCAACAAAGTGTATCAGAGCCTGGTTGTTGATCGGGTACATTTGACATGGAGGCAAATACGATTAATATGGTGCGCTTGAATGGTAGAAATTCACATTTGGAAACACAAGATGAAGGACCTCTTGTTTGTGAAGAAATTACATATACCTGTGTTTGCAAGTGCAAAGCCAGACAATATGTCAGAAGAGCAGTGGGACTTTGAGAACCAACAAGTTTGTGGTTATATTCGACAATGGGGTCAAAGACAATGTTCTGAACCACGTTATTAATGAGACAAATTCCAAGAGCCTGTGGGATAAGCTTGAGACCCTGTATGCTTCCAAAACAGGCAATAACAAGCTGTTTTGTTGAAGCAGTTGATGAATCTAAGATACAGGGAAGGTACATTGATCAATGATCATGTTAATGATTTCCAAGGTGTTCTTGATCAGTTGTCAAGCATGGGCATCACATTTGAGGATGAGTACTTGGTTTTCTGGTTTACTTAACATTCTACCTGATTCTTGGGTAAACATTTCGGGTTTCTTTGACCAATTCTGCTCCCAACGGTGTTGTGACCATGGAGTTTGTCAAGAGTGGTATCTTGAATGAAGCAGCAAGATGAAGATCTCAAGACACCTCCACTTCTCAGTCAGAGATTTTGGTTACGGAAAATAGGGGAGAAACAAGCAAAAGGGTAAGAAGGGTAGTGGTTTTAATGTCATTATTGTGGCAAAAAAGGACATATTAAGAAATATTGCTTCAAGTTGAAAAGGGACAAGAAGCAAGATGATGATGATGCCACCGGGAACCAAGTCAATGGTTGAGGTGATGGATATATTGGCAATGGCCCAGGTTTATATAATAGAGACCCGGGTTTGGGATGTATTAACCCGCCGCAGCCTCAAGATAGAGTCTCAAGCCCAGAGCCTACCTCCGGGCCCAAAATGATGGCCTTGACTTAGTCTCGTGGCCCTCCACGAATTTAGCACTAGTTGGTTGGGGTTTCCTTTACATAATAGTCTTGTAATTGTCTTGTTAAGGACATTCCTATTTTCCCACTACTATTGTCCTAATAAAGCGTTGTAATAGCTTATTAGCGATATTCATATAATATACGGCCTTCACGACCCATTTTGCATATATGTTCTTATTCAGATTTAATAATTCGGACCACCCCGGGTTAATTAAATCATCATTGGTACTCTTGCTGAGAGCGGCTGTACAAGCTCGAGTATGCTCTCTACTTTTTGTCTAATATTACTACCACGATAATATTTTTCAATCGCAAAACATGGATCAAATCACCCTATCCAAGAACTTGTTCTTGTCATTGTCCGTCCGTTACTCGCACTCCAGCGCAATGCGCACTATCCATGTCTATATTCTTCCGCAGGTCTGAGTTGCATGGCCATTTTCCACTACCAGCTGTTATATTTTCCTAACATGCAGAAATAAACTATAATCAAAGCTAAGTTTCAAATAAGATCTAGGCTGACGATAGGCTTCTGGGTAGCCCAATTGCTCTGCCTCTCCTTGATATGCTTCGTTGCCGCTCGCGCAACCGCTCAATGGTCCTCGCATCATCCTCCGACCACTGGCTCGCCGCCACCGGAAACCGAGCCACCCGTTTTAGGCCCGAAGAATGGCACATGATAGCATGAATCGCCGGCCATAGAAGATCTGGTCCTTAAGAAATGGCATCGGTTCACTCCATGCCCGCCGCCACAACTCTGCAAGTCTTCAATAGGTAATACACAATCGATTTCCTGGTCTTGGCGGAAAGCTCTTCAATGGACGGGGTCATGGCTTCTTCATCAGCATCTGAGCATTTTGGAACCTGTTGTTTCTTGATGGGAACATTTTGGATCTCATTATTAATTCCCTGCTGATTCAATTCAAAAATTTGACACAATCCCCATCAGAACAACAAATTAAGGATCTCCCTCGATCTTCTTCGCGTAGTCCATGGTGACCTGGATGATTTTCCACGATGCGTTCCCAGAGACCATCTGCCGCCCAGTTTCTTGTCCTCCGCGGTATGACAGTGCTTGCTCGGATCATAAACCACAACAGCGCGGCGCTGCCTGCCTTCTGTTGAGCGTGAAGCCATGGTGATTGGCTTAAATCGAATGAGCATCTTCGTGTCCACGCGAGCGGAAGCGAAGCCAGGTGATAAGCCGAGCGCATCGACTTCACATGCGCGCACCACATGTTGTCCTTGGCTCGGGCTTCGCTGCTGCAATTTGGATCCAGCCTGACATCGGCGACCGGAAACAGCCCCAGGGGCACTAACGGCTCAAATCCAAGATCGCGATGGGGCGACGACGCTTCAGACCTTAACCTCAATAAACTTCTTTTATGAAGAAATTGTTGTTGTTGACAATGAGTGTGGCGAACAAACCGGAACTTCTGCCCCTTTCCCCGGCAGTTGCGGGAGTTTCGGTCGCATGAAGGAGGTGCGAAGTGGAGCGCTTCGATCTCTCTGTTACGTATCTGCCAATTATGTTACTTCAAACACAGTGTCCACGGCTTGGGCAGAATGTTGGATGAAGCATTATCATTATTCATATCACCAACGCCACCGCCGGAAGTGGAGCCATCTACATCGCTCTCTGAAAGCGGCACAGCGAAGATGGCGAGACTCTGCGACAGTGCTCCCAGCGGGGGAGGCAGTTAGACTGAAGCGGGCTTCTTTAAGGAAGCCCCGGCGTAATCGCAGCTGCAAGTTGGAATACATCAGAATAGCAGCAATGTCTGCCATTGTGACAAATACAACTGTAGAGATTGTGGGTCTTAACAATGTTATTGGGTCTGTTTAGGGAGAATGGCAGCAATTTGGACATGCATGTGAGAGATTTCTGGGGCAAAGGCGACGATGCGTGAGGCACATCGGCATTTGAATATTGGAACTAGTGACTGGAATATTGTGATCTCTTTGAACTCTTGATGAAACTATTAACGCTTAGAGCCTGCTTAGCTCCAAAGTGACGTAGCAGAACAAAACCACTTCCACCAGAAGTATATGGGATGGATTATTGGGACCGGAGCATCCCCCCCTTTGCGATCAGAGGAAATGCCGATGAGATAAGTCTAAATGTTATATGTGGTGATGCATCCATTTGCAAGGCTCAAATTAATGACTGCGAATCACCAAAGATTTATGGCTTTTCTCTGCAATACACAACCTTATCTCATTAGCAGCTCTACAGTTTTCCGCATCACTGAAGATATTAGGCTAGAGCCGCCATTTGTGGGGAATAAATTCACTTAGTTGTATTTCTCAAACCTGCAGCTCTGCTAATGATGCCCTTTAAGGGGAACACAAGAAGCATGAACCTCTATGGTCATTGGCAACATGATGTGGACAAAGCTAAGCTCAAACTGCTTTTTGGGATCAGGAAGCAAATCAAAGGAATCTTGCTTAATTTGCAAAGGAAAAAACAACAATGGTTTGTAATAATAATATAATAATAATAATTAATAATAATAATATAATAATAATAATAATAATAATAATAATAATAATAAAATAATAATAATATAATAATAATAATAATATAATAATAATAATAATAATAATATAATAATAATATAATAATAATAATTAATAATAATAATAAAATAATAATTAATAATAATAAATAATAATAGATAATATAATAATATTAAAATAATAATAATAATATAATAATAATAATATAATAATAATAATATAATAATAATAAAATAATAATAATACTAATATAATAATAATATAATAATATAAAATTAATAATAATAATTAATTAATATAATAATAATTAATAATAATAATAATATAATAATAATAATAAAATAATTATATATAATAAAAAATTAATAATAATAATTAATAATATAATAATAATAATAATAATAATAATAATAATATAATAATATAATAATAATAATAATATTAATAATAATAATAATAATATATAATAATAATAATAATAATAATAATATATATAGTATAATGTATAATGTAATAATATAATAATAGTAATAATAGTAATATATAGTATAGTAATAGTAATACGTAATAGTAATATAAAGTATAGTAATAGTAATGTAATAGTAATAGGTAATAGTAATAGTAATTAGTAATAGTAATAGTAATGTAATAGTATAGTAATAGTAATAGTAATAGTAATATAATAGTAATGATATAGTAAATAGTAAATTTAATAGTAATAGTAATGTAATTAGTAATGTAATAGTAATGTAATAGTAATGTATAGTAATAGTAATAGTAATATAATATAATATAATGTAATATAATAGATAGTAATAGTAATAGTAATGTAATATATAGTAATGTAAAGTAATAGTAATAGTAATAGTAATGTAATAGTAATAAGTAATAGTAATAGTAATGTAATGTAATAGTAATAGTAATAGGTAATAGTAATAGTAATATAATAGTAATATAATCGAATAGTAATATATAGTAATAGTATAGTAATAGTATAGTATAGAATAGTAATAGTAATAGTAATGTAATAGTAATAGTAATAGTAATAGTAATAGTAATAGAATAGTAATAGTAATTCAATAGTATATAGTAATATAATAGTAATAGTAATAGTAATATAATAGTAATATAATAATAAATTATTCAATTAATAACAACAATACCAATAATAAACCAATATAACCAATAATAACAAATATAACAATATAACAATAAATACAATAAATAACAATAATAAACAATAATAAAATAATAACATAATAACAATAATACAATATAACAATAATAACATAATAACAATAAAATAACAATAATAACAATAATAACAATTAATAACAATAATACCAATAATAACAATAATAACATAATAACAATAAAACAATAATAACAATAATACAATAATACAATATAACAATAATAACAATAATACAATAAAACAATAATAACAATAATAACAATAATAACAATAATAACAATAATAACAATAATATAAATAATATAATAATAATAATAATAATAATAATAATAATAATTAATAATATAATAATAATAATATTATTTTATTATTATTATTTTATTATTTATTATTTTATTATTATTTTATTATTATTATTTTTTATTTATTATTATTGATTCGCCCGGGTGGTGGTATGACGGTTGACCTAACTACGGTAAAGTAATCAATATATATATCCATGGTAACGGCCGTATGCACCGGCCCTGACCTTGCATTCTCAACGTGTACAAGTACCCTCGCTCATGCGGATGAGGCTATTTTGGCCTATTCGAAGAATGTTGTCCGACCAATATTTGTGTTATTATAATAAATAATTGTTCGATTGCAAAATTAGCCCAAGTTCGGCAAATTTTACCTTTTCGAGGGAGGAGGGTCGGGACCAAGGACTCTGGACCAACGGTCCCGAATTGAATTTCAATTCGTTCGATTTTTTTTTTTTTGTTTTTTTTTTTAAAAAAAAGCTTGCTAGCTCAATACCCTAAGGGGGCACGAGTCTGACCTCGCGTACCAACCCCGACGGAAGAGCTCGGTGGCTAAGTCCGGCAGGACTCGGCCCAAGCGGCTTGCGCACCCTAAGGGGGCACGAGGTCCGACCTCGCGTACCAACCCCGACGGGAAAGTCCGATGGCCTAGTCCGACAGGACTTGGCTCATGCGGGTAGCGCTCCCTAAGGGGGCACGAGGTCTAACCTCGCGTACAAACCCGAGGAAGAGCTCGGTGCTTGTTGGCAAGACTTGGCCAAGCGGCTTGCGCCCCCCTAAGGGGACGAGTCCAACCCTCGGTAAACCCGACGGAAGAGCTCGGTGGCTTAGTCCGGCAGGACTAGGCCCAAGCGGCTTGCGCACCCCCTAAGGGGGCACGAGGCTCAACCTCGCGTACACAACCCCGACGGAAAGATCGGTCGGCTTATAGTCCGGCAGGACTAGGCCAAGCGGCTACAAATGTACTAAGGGGCACGAGGTCCACCTCGCGTGCAACCCCGGAAGGAATTTTTGACAAGAGTTACCCTTGGCCAGTTATAGCAACTACGTAAACAAAAAAAAAAAAAAAAAAAAAAAAAAAAAAAAAGAAAAAAGAGAAAAAAAAAAAGCAAAACAAAATCATGCGACTAAAATCTAATGAGCGACCCCGCGTCGTCCGGAAACCCGCTCTCAAATAGAGATGACTTGGATCACAAAGCTAAAGCTTAAAGGTGTTGGAATAAGCGAAATATTTTGACCCTGAAGCATCATCCAAGCATGGAGCCCAAGCAGTTTCAATTAGGCTAAACAGTTACTCTCTCTCGTTGTCGACTTTCGCAACTTAGAGAGTGGGGACTGATGATGGATATATTGGGAATGGCCCAATAAATAATAGAGACCCGGGGTTTGGGAATGTAAACCCGCCGCAGCCCAAGAAGAAGTCTCAAGCCCAGAGCCTACCTCCGGGGCCCAAAATGATGGGCCTTGACTTAGTCTCGTGGCCCTCCACGAATTTAGCACTAGTTGGTTGGGGGTTCCTTTACATAAATAGTCTTGTAATTGTCTTGTTAAGGACATTCACTATTTTCCCCACTACTATTGTCCTAATAAAGCGTTGTAATAGCTTATTAGCGATATTCATATATAATATACGGCCTTCACGACCCATTTTGCATATATGTTCTTATTCGGATTTAATAATTCGGACCACCCCGGGTTAATTAATCCATCATGAGGAGATTTCTTGTTGCTTGTGATGAGAATGCCATTAATGTTGAATACCATGACAACTTGGATCGATTGTGGATCAGTGCAGTACCATGTTACCCAAACGGAAGGAATTTTTGCTTCATATACTTCCCAGGTGATTTTGAGAGCTAAGAATGGGTGATGATGGTCAGGTGAGGTGATTGGTACCGTACAGTTTGCTTTGAGACAAGCAATGACCATAAGCTGTTACTTTAAATGTAATGGCATGCACCGGGTATCAGACTGAATCTTATTTCTACTGGAAATCTTGATGATGAGGGTTTCTACTGTTACTTTGGTGATGAACAGTGGAAAATTACCAAAGGGGCACTGTTGCACGAGGTAAAAGTCTTCTAACTTGTACTCTTTGCAAAGCTCTATTTTGGTGGTTCAGTGAATGTGGCAAATAACAAAGGAATGTGCAGCAGAGTTGATACATTCTGATGTGTGTGGACCAATGGAAGTTAGGTCCACTTGAGGTTTGTTGCTGTATGCCTGGATGGCGATATCCTCTCACTAGTCGGGAGGGGGAGATTTGTTGGGTTGGGGCTTCCCTCCTATGTAGTAAAAACTCATTTTGGACCAAGCCTATTTGTATCCACAATAAGAAATATTTGTTCAGCCTACCTATATATTGAACCTCATTAAATGTCATTTGAGTTTTGAAGAGTTATTGGGCATTGGAGCTATTCGGTAGAGATCAAGAGGAGGAGGAAATTTGTTTTCTTGTTTTCACACTCCTTCTACAGCATGGTGTGAAAAGGTGGAACAATGAATTTCTTTATTCAATCCCCATTTCGGCTGTCAGCATGGAATGAGGAAATTATTGCTTTTGGCAGAATGTGAAGGTTTGAAAAATTTCTTTTTTCTATTCCCATTTTGGCAACAACTCACAACTATAAAAGGAGCAATATTCATTGTTTTTAATCACCACAAATTTCCACAAGCTTCTAATACACTCATTCCATTCTTTTCGGCTAAGGCAGTGGACAAAGAAAGAGAAATTCATTTTCTTCTTCTTCCTTCTTCACGGCAGTACGCAACGCAGCAGAAGGAGCAACTTTTATTTCTTCTTCATTTTGTGCCTACTTTGTCGTGGGGTTTGTCCTAGTTTTGGGTACTTTCCCCTTATCATAATATTTTGTAGAGGTCAATTATGTTGTTCCGGGCATCCTTTTTGGATATTCTCCATAATATTTGTATTCTATTCACCTTGCTCGTGGTGGTTAAATATTTTGAGTACGAGATATTATTCTCATAATATTTGTATCCCTAAGGGGTTGTGTCACCACTATCACCATCACTATGAATAAGAGTATAGTTTCACTCCCGTGGAATGCAGGCACTTTGCCGAACCACGTAAATCTTGGCCTTCTTTACCATTTTATGCCATTATTATTTTTCTTTGTTCTTGTTAATCTCAACAAATTGGTATCAGAGCTCTGTTGAGATGGCCAATTCAAGTGCAAAATTCGAGGTATCAAAGTTTGATGGTATAGGGAATTTTGGGTGGTAGCCAGCAACTTTGTACCCAAGATTTGTTATAGTGGAATATTGTGTTGGTGGTGTCCATGGTTTTTCCCCGTGGTTTTGGGGTTTTCCACGTAAATTGTGTGTCCCTTGTGTCTATTATTTATTTTGGCTATTTTGTACAATCTCGTATTTGCGCTCTTGTCGGTCCCTGTGATTTTATTTATCACAGGTAGTGGGATTTTTTCCAACAAAGTGTATCAGAGCCTGGTTGTTGATCGAGTACATTTGACATGGAGGCAAATACGATTAATATGGTGCGCTTGAATGGTAGAAATTCACATTTGGAAACACAAGATGAATGACCTCTTGTTTGTGAAGAAATTACATATACCTGTGTTTGTAAGTGCAAAGCCAGACAATATGTCAGAAGAGCAGTGGGACTTTGAGAACCAACGAGTTTGTGGTTATATCGACAATGGGTTTGTCGTGGCAGTATGCAAACGGAGTAATTACATCTACCTCTTGTTAAATTCATTTTCTTCTTCTTCCTTCTTCACGGCAGTACGCAGCGCAGCGGAAGGAGCAACTTTTATTTCTTCTTCATTTTGTGCTACTTTGTCGTGGGTTTGCCTAAATCTTTTGGGTACTTTCTTTAACAAATATCTTCTGGGCATCTTTTTTGGATATTCTCGTAATATTTTGTATTCTATTCACCTTGCTCGTGGTGGTTGAATATTTTGAGTACGAGATGTTATTCATTTTTAGGCCTGTGAACGTGACAGGATGTATTGGCTAAGAGTTGTTGTATTTGATATTTTTAGGGTGTTTGGCTCAGGTGGTAGCTAACAACTTTTTACCCAAGATTTGTTATAGTGGAATACTGTGTTGGTGGTGGTCCGTGGTTTTTCCCCTTGGTTTTGGGGTTTTCCACGTAAATCGTGTGTCCCTCACTCCCTTGTGTCTATTATTTATTTTGTACAATCTCGTATTTGTGCTCTTATCAGTCCTGTGATTTTATTTTTCACAGGTAGTGGGATTTTTCCCAACAGATCCGGTAGCAGTAATTTATAGGCTACGTTCCCGATGCGTTCAAGTATCTCATAAGGATCATAGTAGCAGCAACTAAGTTTGTGGTTGGATCGATGAGCCACGAATGCTGCCGATATGGTTGAAGGCGCAACAAAACTTTCTCACGCACCTTTTAAACTCCATATCACGCCTCTTTTTGTTAGCAATCTGGACCATGCGTTGTTGTGCTTCTCTCAAGTTATTGCACAACAAAGTCATTAGTGCCCTCCGTTCGCCAAGTAATTCATCCACTGAATGCACATATGAGGAACCTGGAATATACAAGGGAATATGAGGAGGAATCCCTGCCATACAATGCCTGAAACGGGGACATCTTCAACCCCTCATGAACTGCAGTGTTTAGAGAATATTCTGCACAACATAGATAGAGTCTCTAGCGAGAAGACTTGGCATGGGTAAAAGCACGAAGATATTGCTCAACACCTCGGTTTGTGACCTCCGATTGTTCATCTGAGGGTGATAAGAAGTACTTCTCTTCAGTGTAGTGCCACTTAAACGAAAAAGTTCCTTCCAAAAGTTGTTAAGAAAAATCCTATCACGGTCTGACACAATTGAAGCAGGAAAACCATGCAATTTGACAAGAATATCAATGAATAGAGAAGCTACTTTTGGTGCATCAAATGAAGGTGGAAGACTGCCTAGGTGAGTGTATTTAGTAAACCTGTCCACCACAATCATGATTACAGTGAAACCGTGCGAGGATGGAAGACCAGTAATGAAGTCCATAGCAACATGCTCACACGATTGGGATGGGATTGGCAACGGTTGAAGAGTACCTGCTGGGGGTTGCGTTGAGTACTTCGTAGTTTGACAAGTTGAGCAAGAATTCACAAAGGTTTCCACATCCTTGCGCATTTTAGGCCAAAAAAAAAATTGAGCACAATCAAGCCAATGTCCGCTTAATACCAGCATGCCCCCGCCATAGGTGTGTTATGGAATTCATGAAGTAAAATCTGCTCCAAGGGTGAGCCAGAACTAATGTAAATACGGTTTTTATAGAAAATTATACCATCCTTGGCAGATATGCCTGGCAACAATTCACCCCTCGCCAACTTGTTGTGTATGTCAACTAAATCATTTAAGTTGGAGTTGTCACGCTTAATATCCTCCAAAAGTGTGGCCAGTGGCTGACTAACATTAAAAAATAGAGAATGGGCAGTTGGCTGGGCTTTCTCACTATCGTCACAACGTGATAAGGCATCAGCCACCCGATTAGAAGCACCAGACTTGTACTTAATTGTGAAGGTATACCCCAATAATTTATGTACATAGTGCTGCTGCTCTGGGGTCTGGACAACTTGTTGCATAAGCTCCCGAAGACTACTGGTCCGTTTTTTATTATAAACATGCGTCCTAACAGGTATTGACGCCACTTTGCAATTGCTTCAACAATAGCATACAGCTCACGAACGTAGGTTGATGCTTACTGAAGACGAGGTCCCAACTTCTTACTGAAAAAATCCAAGGGATGTTCATCTTGGATTAAAACAGCTCCAACCCCACTTGAGGATGCATCTGTTTTGACAACAAAAAGTTTTGAAAAATCAGGTAAAAACAGAACCAGGGCATTAGTCATTGCTGTTTTCAGCGCATCAAAAGCTAGGGAGGCTTCCGGTGTCCATTGAAAGGCATCTTTCTTGAGAAGATCAGTTAAAGGGGCAGCAAACGACGCATATTGTGGCACAAAGCGTCTATAATATCCCGTTAACCCCAAGAAACCTCGGAGTTGCTTCACAGATTGTGGTTGAGGCCACTCAAGCATTGCTGAAATTTTATCTGGGTCAGCATCTATTTCACCATTAGTGATAATGTGGCCAAGATAATCAACAGAACTCTTGCAAAATGAACACTTGGTAAGTTTGATAAAAAACTTCTTAGTTGCTAGTGTTTCTAGCACAAGTTCAATGTGTTGAATATGGAGTTCCAATGACGGACTATAAATCAAAATGTCGTCCAAGAACACCACAACAAACTGCCTCAAGTATGAATGAAATAAGCGATTCATGATCGCTTGGAACGTGGATGGCGCATTCGTCAACCCAAACGGCATCACAAGGAACTCATAATGGCCTTCGTGAGTTCGAAAAGCCATTTTGTACACATCGTTGTCACTCATTCGAATCTGATGATACCCGGACCTTAGGTCAAGCTTTGTGAAAAAACGTGCCATCCCCAATTCGTTAAATAGTTCATCAATAGTAGGTATAGGAAAATGGTTGCGCACAGTCACTTTGTTCAATGCACGGTAATCCGCACAAAACCGGAATGAACCATCTCGCTTCTTAACCAACAAAATCGGAGACGAGAATGGACTAGTGCTAGGACGAATAATGCCTTGTTCCATCATTTAATTTCATTAACCAACTTCTCCATCTCGGTCTCTTGGAAATGCGGATATCTATATGGATGAACATTGACAGGCTTCGAACCTGGGATTAGATGGATCTTATGGTCTTGCAAACGACGAGGGGGCAAGCTAGATGGATCACTGAAAAGTGGTTCAACCTGTTCCAAGGTATACTGCACCTCTAATAGAATATCAGTAGGCAATGCAAATTCCTTGTGCGGTAAGTCTGCTTCAATTGAAAATGTAAGTGTACAAATTAGTACACACTAGATTGGCTAATTTATTAGATTATTTTAGAGTTAATTCCAGCAATGGTCCTCCGACTAGTGTGATTTTCCAAAATTAGTCCTCGTCTTTTAATTTGGACAAAAAAGACCCTCGACTATCAATATTGTTCCACCATTAGTCCTTCCGTTAAACATCTGTTTGTTAGGTGTTAGTATAGGGGTTAAAATAGTCATTTCCTCCCTCCTTGTAGATATGCGTCCAGAAGGTCATGAGGGCGACGATCTGGTTGAAATTGGAGTAGTGTCGGTGTCTGGTTCGGTGCCGGCCGGCGATGGTTGCTCCGACGAGTTTTTCTCGAATATGTGCTCCAAGGTCTGTTTGTTCACGGATTGAGCTCTCCAGATCGGAGAATACGCTCACAAATGCTTCTCCGATCCGATTCTGTCTCCCGCAACGGCGATCTTGTGTTTGATCTCGTTCCGGCAGACGTCCGATCGTGACTCTGACAGAGTGACAGGAACATGCTAGTCAACTATCTTATTTGTTTTATTTTGGCTCTGTTAGCTTATAATGCAGAATAACTATGAGCATGCCCATAGTTAGTTCTATCAAATGTCAGTCACTGTATTGTTGAGGTATTGCATCTCCACATAAAGTATATGTTCCATGTTGAAAATGACTTCTTTATGTTCCCAAATTTGTTAATTATTTTGTGTGCTTCATAAAATCTTCTACAGAAAATATTATATTTTTTCAGGCTTTGAGAATTCTCTAGTGCATTTTTTTTTTTTTTTGTCATTTGACTATATTCTTTCTTGTTCTGGTTCTGTCTGCAGATGGATGCTTTGATATCTCAAGGCTCTTAAAAGCTATTATGCTTGTGTTGGAAGAGTACTCATGCATTATCAGAGTCCCTCAAAAGACCAGTGCCATCAATAACTGCCTGAATGCACAGGTATGTGCACTTTGCTGATGAATACTCGTGAAATTGTCCCAAATTAAGACCAATGTCGCGCAGACAATATCTGTTTTGCCTGCTTTACCAAAGCATCAGCTCCCGGCAACTTTAGTAGCTCCAGAGCGGGCAACATTAACGTTAAAGAGTCCTGCAAATCCAGCATCCTGAACAGGCGTTCCGACGAACGGCGACCACGGTCCGCCGCCGAGACAAAATCCAGAAAAGGCGTTACATAAGCCCTTACAATCTGCATCAGAAATTGGGGCATTGTCGACTTTAAAGATTGATTGGCAGGCATGGATTTCCATGGTAATGAGATGAATATGGACAACCCAGAGCCCGATCATCCTGTCCAATTTCTTGCCACACCATTCTCTGCACATCACCCGCGCTCAAACTTCGCAATGCCGAATCATTTAAAGTGGCATCGAAAAACATCTTGCAAATGGTGTTGTAGATTTCCTGGCAGTCACGGAGGCATTCCATCGACCTCAGCCGCCGCGCCAATGGACCGGAGATCATCCAGGACAGAGCTTGTGGGATCAGTTTCAAAGCAGAAACCAAGAGAATAGCTACGAGTGGTGCAAGAATATGTAGTGGGATTGGCTGAAACGGTTTGTTTGGTGCTGAGAACATGATTGAGCATGGTTTGAACTTGTCCAAGATCTGCCGCCGAGCGGTCCCAACTTCCAGAAAGAGAAAGAAGAAAACACTAAAGATATTAAAAGACTGTTTTACCCCTGATTTAAACAGCAAAATAACGTTAGTTTCACAGAAGGACCAATGGAGGAATGTTTTTGATAGTCAAGGGTTTAATTCGTCCAAATTAAAAGACAATTACTAAATTTGGAAAATCACAATAGTCGGAGGACTTACTGGAATTAACTCGATCTATTTTATTAATATGTAATGTTATTTTTTACTGGTTGTAATTAGTATTGACAAGCTAAAATGTGTGGTGAGCTTTATTGGAAATAAATTGGACAGAAGAACAAGTCTGAAGGTCTCAAGCTAAAAGAAGATGTGGTCGAGAAATTTCAAGCCACATCATGAAAGAGACTACAATCAAGCCAAAGTAAATGGGAAGCTACGGTACAGTTATATAAAGAAGGGAAAATCAAAAGAGGAAGTTGCCAATTCTGAAATTCCTACATCTATACGCAAGCTCCCTACAATACTGCTTTAATATTGATTTATATTAATTGTGATTTAAATCTGTACTACCAAATCAGTACCTGTGACAGCTGAAGTGCTACACCAAAGGTGGTTATGCATGCACTGTTTCAGTTCCTGAGTACGTGTTTTAGCAAGATGTTGTAGTGGTAAAGGCTGTGAGCCGTTTGTAGTTACCTCTTGTAATACCTGTTGCGTGAACATCTATGATTGGGCAGACGTGGTGCCCGCAGACGTTAGGAGAAGGGAGCTCCCCGAACTGCGTAACAATTTCTACTGTGTCTTTACTTTATTTATAGCTTTCAAATTCGTTATTTATATGTTGATTAAATTGATAATTTTAAACAGCAAAATTGTGCTGCGTAAATGATAAAATCAAGTAGAATCCTCAGTGTTAATTGATTTCGAGATACACGGGCATTTTCAATTGGTATCATAGCCCGCAGACTTAAGTTATTAGTCTGTCGATCTGGTACTCCGTGCCCTTTGATCTCAATTCTTCAGGCGGTTATATTATTATTTCTGATTCTGTTAAATTGTTCAATCTCACGGGTTATTGAGTGTTACAGAATGGAGCACACATAAAGCTTACCATAGTCGGTGACAACTATGCATATTGGAAGGTGCGCAGCGTACTCATCTCAAGCACAAGGTGAAGCAGTATGGATGAATAGTAAATATGAACCAACCATGGGCAAGTTCCAGTGAGGAAATGAAATACAAGAAGAAGAATGGACCAAACTAGGAAAAGATGGGCTGGACACAATGATAAGCACTAAATAATTATTTAATGGGCTAATTATGATCAATTTCCATATTGTTGCAAGGCCATGATTAGCTAAAGGAGCATAGGGCTCACTATAAAAGGCACATCGTCGGTAACAATCAACTGGAACTGGTACAGTCAGATTTACAGGAGCTCGGATGAATGAAGATGAAACCATCGTGACTTTCACATCGTGTGCAAGAGCTGCAAATCTGAGCTCATGGTCCTCGGAGAACCGTTCACTCAGAAAGTTGGTGAAAAAAATTCTACGACACTACCACCTCGGTTTTCGGATGAAAGTTACAGCAATCCAGGAACATGAAACTGGAGAGAAAAGACCGTAGCCAAACTAATGGGGGAATCTAAGAACTTATGAGATGGAATCTTAACAGATCACACGAAAAAACAAAAAAGTAAGCATCTTACCGCTGAAGAAATATAATTGTACACCTGATTTAGATGAAATAGGTGATGATCCGTTGTATTCTGACTAAACAATTTTCTAAACTTTTGAAACAGGTGTCAAAAGGTTCACGCAACAAGAATATGCAAAAGGGAGCGTCATCATCTAAAACAAGTTCTAATCAGGATCATCAACCTTCAAGCCTTCTGGTTCACGTCCAGGACAGTCCAAAGAGAAGGCCAAACAGTTAAAGGGATCAGAGTTATGAATGTGAGGGCTTCGGACAATGTTCAAGCAGAGTGCCCACCCTACCTTCGACGCAAGAAGTCTATGTCAGCAGTTACTTGGAGTGATATGACTCAGAGGTGGAAACAGGAGGATCTGATCCAGACGAAATTTCTGGTAATTTCGTTGCTTTTACTGACATACGACTATGGACCGTGTCACGAAGATGTTGCTGACTCGGAGGGAGGCGAGTTAATTCTGCAGAAGATTTAAGAGTCAAGTGAATCATCTTTTGAAATTGAGTTTAATAAATTGTATCCCAAATGGGCAGCACTAAGGAATGAAATCGTAGATTAACTAGTGAAATAGGGATTGTAACAACTGCAAAGAAAGTGTATCAAACTCAAGTAGCTGATAGCGCGATTGCTTCTTAAAGATGCATTTGGCCCGAGAAGAAAACTGAAACAAGAGGTACAGACTCCGAAGAGAGCTGAAACACCTACAACGCCAAATCAAATGATGGATACCACGTCTACCTGACGAGATCTTGAGTCTGGAAGAAGACTTCAAAAGTTTGGTCTTAGGCTTCACAGGAAACAGCTCAGAGGACAAACACAGTGTTTGTCAATAGCTCAGGCCCCTGGTCAAGCAGAATTACAGAATCTACCACGCGACACATAAGTTGGTAGTAAGATTACTCAAGCATATTATAAATCTATAACCCGGTGTGTCATTATTGCAGGTTACGGGGTCATACCAGACCTGAATGCTACTACTTCTACAAGGATCAAAGAATTGAGAAGTTCAAACACAAGAACATCCAACCCTTTATAAGACAAATCTGGGTTAAAGACAGATTATATCTCATTCGTCTCTTTCCACTCTAAAAGTACAGGTCAGAAGAAAAATGGTATTTCAATAGCGGGTGTTCACGACACATGACAGGAAATGCTAAATTTCTGAGTAACGTTAAATATGAGCAAATGTGAAGTTACCTTTGGTGACGGTATAAAAAGACAGGTCACTGGTATAAGCACGCTAAACGTAGTTGGTCTGCCAAAACTAGAGAAAGTTCTACTAGTCAAAGGACTTCATGCAAATCTTATAAGTATAAGTCAACTATGTGACCAGAATTGGAACGTGAGCTTCACAAAAAACAAATGCAGTGTCCTAGACAAAACAAATCAATGTGTCATGGAAGGTAGCAAGGCATGATAATTGCTATATTCTAACAATTGTTTTGGTGTTGCAGGACAATGTCGATGAACTTGAGCCTTTTGGCACCAGCAAGCTAGGACATCTAAGTTACAAACTTCTTGACAAGCTTATGAAGATTGAAGGTGTTCAATGGACTACCTAAATAAAGTCAAACCACCATAACACAGTCACTGCTTGGATACTGATCCACCATGGACTCATTTGGTCCAACTCAAACGAAAGTGTTTTGGAGGTAAAGAAATACATACTAATTTGTGTTAGATGATTATTCACCCCCCTCGTTTTTCTTGGGTTATCTTTCTCAGGTACAGTCTGCAGACCTCGAAAAGCTTCAAAATCTGGCATTAAATGCAAAAAGAAGAAATGAGCCCATCATCAAATCCGAAGTGATCACGGACGAGAATTCGACAACAATCTTTGAAAGAGTTGTTACGGAAAGAACCTGCACAGTTTCAAGAAATGAGACAGCTCTGCTCAATTGCCAAAAAGACTACCTCAAAAATTTTGGGCAGAAGCTGTGAACACGCATGTCACATCATCAATCGGTCTAAATCTACGTCCAGGCACGAATCAGACTCCGTATTACATTATGGAAAGGTAAGAAACCAAACATTAAATATTTTCATGTTTTCGGATCACGCTGTTTTATCTTGAAGGATCGAAACCCTGTCGCAAAGTTTGAACCAAAAAGCGATGAAGGCATCTTCCTCGGCTATTCAACGAACAGCAGGGCATATGGAGTCCACAAATGTTGTAATCGATGGTCAACCGAGTGATATTATCACAACGTCACAGCTGGACCAGTGACAGAACCCGACACATGTTGTCCTGAACCTAATCCAGAGGCTCCTATGCCATCTCCCACGTCAACTCAACCTGAGCAAGAAACTGTAGTCTGAGTCTGAATCTGACACTGATCGATCGAACCGAAGAATATCAAACAAGCTAACAGACGAACACTGGATCAAGGCCATGCGAGAAGAACTGGGGCGTTTTGAACGAAATATAGATCTATTCACCAAACGTTAGACAAATCGTATTTGATTCTGCTAGAAGCTTCCCTTGGGGTTTGCAAATCCACAGCTTAATCTTTCACCACAGGTACAACAAATAATCTCTAATTTTTTTTTTTTTTTTTTGCTAACATGGATTTATTTATTTTGCAGGGATAAAAACAGAATTCTAAACCTCTTTTTAAATATTATCGTTTTTTTTTTTTACCATTCTAATTATGCCAAGCTTCATTAAGAATCCTATACCTGCATGCTTCCTTACACGGCTTATTTACCTTATATAATCTATTAATTTACACCTCTACAAAATTAAATGGGTCCTGAAATAATCAACCGAGCTACCTCCGCCACAATAGAGTTCGTGCATGCCTCATCCCCGGAAACTATGGTATTTCTATTTCCATAACCATTCCTGTTCCATCTTCAAAAACAGTAGAGGCTCCCATTCCCGTGTCCACCCTCTCATGACTCTGTCCCTATTATCTCTGTGCCCGTGGGCAAAGCTTCCCGAAAAGGGAAAGAAAAAATTACTGTTTCAGGTACAGCCAAGAAAAGAAAAATTGATGCTTTGGATGATGTTGCCTGCTTGTCTGATTCCCAAGCACACCAAAAGGGGGTCCACACTGCCTCCCAGGATGACAAACCAGATCAGCTTCAGGCCAGTACAAAGTCCAGCCCTGCAACCAGCTCTGCCACTGTCTCAATCTGGCTTCGGAAGATGAAGAAACTAAGAAGGGGCATACCATCCGATTTTACTGTTCTCGGAAGCCTTGAATGTCTGACTGGAAATTTAATGCCTACTAGGGAATTTTTTCTGTAGAAATCCATGCATGTGGAGAATGACAGAAAAGTGACTTGTACCCATCTTGCCGCGATCAATGCCCTGCTTTGCCTCTCTTGTGATGTTGGAACCGTATTCCACATGGCTACATGCCAAGTTCTACACAAACCTATCTTGGATACTATTTATCAGGGGATCCACCACGTTTCACAAGTTTTCATTCGGGAATAAAGGTATCCTTAAAGTCAGTTGATCAATTCCTAATTTGGGCACATCCAAATCATCAGCTGCTCCTGACAAGTCCAATCTACTAGCGCTGCTTTAACTCAAACAAAGGAGGTCATATTGGCCCAAGGCAACCGACATTAAAGCTAAAGCTCAACACCGAGTCTACTCTGGTTCTTCTCGGATTGCGCTCAACTAATTGGATGCCGGCCGTCCATTCGTCAATCATCTTGTGTTGACCCAGCTTGCTGCTCTACTCTACAAGCTAAGGAACCGCCTTCCTATGCATATCTGGAGAAACCATCTTTGGCCATCTTGCGCACTTTGTGCGTCATAGGGAACCTAAGGTACATCTACCATTTCCTAGTCTCATTTTTGGACTTCTACAAGAACACGGGTTCAAGCCCTACACAGATGAGGCGGTGATTGCTAATGACTCAGTCTACAAGTATGATGATCGTTTGACAAATAAGGATCACTATGGTGATAGATCTACACTCATGATCACTCCAATGCACCATCTGCCACACCTCCGGTGTCTGTCCCTGCCTCGTCTGCTGACACTGGTTCTGCGCCTATTCCCGTCCAGCTGCAGTGATCAAGGAACCACAGACGCTCATGGATCGCCGTCAAATTGTCCCTCACTCTTCAAGCATCAATAGCTCAGATTCGCACATCGGTTGCATCCCAACAAATTACCATTGTGGCTTAGAAAAATTATTTGGGTGCTCAGTTGGAAGAAATTGCCCGAATGGAGGGCCATATACGCTCGTATTCGATGCTACTTCATCCACTGCTGGCGCTGACACTGGGTCTTTTTCTGAGAGTGATGAATCTGAGTCGGGTACCCCGTCTGCAAGTTAATCCAATCCACTAGTATTTGATGTTCACCAGGTTGTTTGTCATTTATTTGGCAAAAACAAAGGGGGAGTATTGGAGAAAGGGGGAGTATGTCTATGTTTGGATGTTTGGGAATGTTTGGTAAGTTTTTGGTTGGTTTTTTGGTATGGATGTTAATAATCTTGGTATGATATGCTTAAGTATGAATATCTTGGTGTTTTGGTATGTTTTTGGTATGAATTGCTATGATGAATTAAGTATGAATGTCTTGAGAAATTTTGGTATGTTGACTTCATGGTATGAATTGGGTTTTAATTGGAATGCTTATGAAGAAAGAAAGCTTCAAGTTAGGGGGAGTAATTCAAATTACGGTATGGAGAGCGTGACATAGATGGTATGTGATGGGGTGAGAACCCCGGCCCAGGAAAGGGCCCAGAAAGAAAAGACCAAGGGAGAAAAAAGATGGGCTGACAAAGTAGGCAAAAGAGTACCCGGGCCGAGTCCAGGACTCGCCTAGGCCCAAAGGAGAAGGCCCAGCCCTGAGCGGCGGAGGACAGCCCAGTCCGAGTGTTATCCGAAAGAAAGGGTCGGTCTAGACCCGCCCAAAGAGGACGGTTCCAGGAGCCGTTGAAGCAATCAAGGCGAAGAGCCGTTGGAGCATTAAAAGACCGAGCACGGTCCGCCCGTTATCAGCTAGAGAGAGCCGTTGGACGAGTTTGTAACGTCGCCCAACGACTCAACGTATTAATCATAGTCTTTAAGTCGGCCATTAAAGGTCTTTAAGTCGGCCAAGGAGGAGTCGCTATAAATAGACTCCTCCACCCCATGTAAAGGACACGATTTTGAACACCCGGAGAGGGCAAAGAGAATACTTTCGAGCAAACCATTTTTTCGCTAGAAACGAGGCTTTTTGTGAAAGGTGTTTCCTCCAGCTTTAGGTTGTGTTGGACCTCCTTGGCCCGAAAACCCAAAAACCATCACTGGCGCCGTCCGTGGGGATCGAAACAAAAAACCACGTGCTTCCCAAGCACAGCTAGTCGGAGAGATCGATCAGAAGAGTTTTAGTCATAAGCGATTACAAGATCTACCATGGCAGGAAGCCGAGACCAAATGAGCCAGCGCAATGGGCTAGAAGCCAACTTGAGAGGCGGTTGAATCAGAGGAGCACCGGAGCCGAGAGGATGACGCGACAACGCCGCCGACTCCGCGAGTGAACCCACAGGTGACTACGGTGCCCCTCACCCCGGATCAGTTGCACGCAATCGACGCGCTTTCGCCGAAGCAAGTCGGGGCGCACGAGAGCAGTCCGCTACTCGGGTACCGCAGCAGGACCTCCCACCGCCGGCGAAGGCCGAACAATCAGCAGTCGACCCGCCGAGCCGTGAGTCAGGCCCGTGCAGTCCGTCCACTCTAGGTTAGGCCCAAGCGTCGAGCGGCGACCAGCGAAGGACCGGCTGGGACGAAGAGAACCCCTCCGCAAGCACCGGTAGAACTCGCGGTCCGCCGAAGCTGCGAGAGCATAACGCGTACGGGAAAGGGCCGGGAGGCTCGCCGCGAGGAGCGCCTATCCGAGATCAGGACAAAGTCGCCGAGGTCAGAAGTCGGTGAAGGCAGAATCGATCAGGCAATCACACCCAAGAAAGGGTCGAAATGGCCAAACTTGAGCAGCAAGAGGTAAAGGATTTGAGGGAAGGCAGGTGGAAGGAAAAGGGCAAGGCTCCCGGTCTCGAGGCACTGCTGACCTCGTTACATTCTCCGCCGAATTATGGCATTCAAAATACCGGGTGACTTCAAGGTTCCGGAACAAGCTGCCGTACGACGGATCGGGGCGACCGCGCGAAGACATTTACATAAGCTACGCAGGCCAATGCAGGTCTTAGGAGTAACGGGACCGGTCATGGTGTGCCGTGCCTTCTTTTGCCCACATTGAAAGGTGGGCTTCCGGCAGCAAAGATGGCTCGTTAGTGACGCCCTCGGGGTCGATTCAGCAGCTTCGATAGAGCTGGCCGGACCGCTTAATGAGCAATACGCGCTAATATTCAAACGCGCAGAACAGATTGACGCATTTGGGCGACGTTCCACTCAAGTTGAAGGCGAGTCGGTTAAAAGGTTTATT
>VALG01013118.1:5824-18141 GCA_009835305.1 Ipomoea purpurea
ACGGATCATGGCTTGGCTTCCTCCTCATCTGACGGACGAGCAGGGGGGGACCCTCTAAGAAGTAATGAGGGCGGAAAAGTGGAGGACTCGGCTCAGGCTCCAGCACCTCGTCCAGATACACGGCTGGCTTCCCATCATCAATCATCTGCAGAGGCCTCTCCAAGCACTCGGAGACATGGCCACACCCAAAAGGGGAGGAACCTCCCACACATCTTCCTCCTCTGGGCCCGGGTCGTCCACCACCAGTTTCACCTTGTCGTCGGCTGCTCCATAGGAATCAGATCCAGCATATCTGGGGGCACCATGATGGGTCGGAACTCGAGTCACCCACCAGATGTCCACCATTGGCCAGCCTCTTCTGCTTAGCTCTTCCAGTCGAGCATGCTCATGGTTGCGAATAGAGTAACGCCAGTCGCCGACTCTGTAGCTCATGGTCTAACACTTCTAGAAACAAGAGTAATATGATTCACAAAGCACAAGAGGTCCTTATATAGCCCCAGAAGAGCGAATACCTAGGCGGAAATCACGAAGAAGATTGTAATTGCCGTAACAGGGCCAGATTAGACGGGAGGCAAGGATCTTTGTCAGGGGGCAGTTCCATCAAATCCGCTCTAGAAGAGTGAGATTCGCACGTTGAAACTGAAAAAGCTAGATTCACCAAAGATACGAGGAATATTGCAGGCGTCAGACTGAAAAAGGCCTGACGACATGGCCGACTCCCAGACCAGTCAGCTGGAAGGGTATGATGAGTGCAAAAATTAAGAATAAAGTCCTCCAAAATAAAAAAGCGTAATTTTATTTATAAAAGAGGGGGAATACAAGAGATATGGAGCTTATTACATCACAAATAAATAAAGAAAATGCTCCTATGCAGCCCGTCGGAAATGCGGAAGTGGATCTTGGCCGAGGCAATTACTCGCCGGGAGAAGAAGAGTCGCTCCCAAAGAACATCTCCCCCGATAGTCCAGTGGGAGATGGGCAGAACGAATCCCAAAAGGCCGTCATGATTGGTGGCACCACCGACTCCTCGTCATCCGGATACATCTCCAGATATCGAGCGAAGTCGGCGTCAGTCATCAGGTCCGTAGCCGGCCCATCCAGGTCATCAAGAGGAATGGTGAAAGTCATGCGGAAGGCCAACTGTTCGGGAACGACCACTTTTACGAAGGACCCGTCCTGGGCAGTAACCCTGGCAGTGGCCAGGGGCGGCGGATTGAGTGAAGTCGGAACATTCTCTGTGCGAGTAGGAGTCGGCGGCTGTGGAACAGGGGAAGTAGCGCCGGCGGGAGACCTCTGAGAAGCCGATCGAGGAGCCTTCTTCTTATTCTCCCTCTCATGTCAGGTTCGCTTGAAAGGTAGAGAGCGTCGAGGAGACCCGAAGTCGATCCTGATAGGAATATTTTTGGAAGTTTGATGAGCCAAATGTACTTAGATCCCCTTATGGGCTGTTTGGTTCACGGAATAGGCCTGGAATGGCATAGCATTCCCCAGTAATAGGCCTATTTCTCTGTTTGGTAACCACTTTGTATTCCCAGGAACATTGTTCCCGGGAATGATCTATTCCCTTACAAGGGGAATAGAGATTCCTAGGGGGACCCCTGGTATTAGGCTATTCTTGAGTTCTCAAGAATAGCCTAAAATTACTATTTCTTATTTTACCTCAACAAAAATCTAAAACATGTCATTTCAAAAAAAAAAAAAAAAATCTAAAACAAGTCATTGCTCTGCCCTGTGGAAGCCATCGCCGCTGCCAGACATGTCGAAGCCATCACCACGCAACAATTTGCCGGAGAGGAGAAGCTCGAGCTCGTCAGCCGGGCTGTATTGCTTGAGTCTACACCGATCCAATGAGAATCCAATCTCTCATCCTCTGCCGCCACTACTGCCAGAACTCCGATCTAATGAGAATCCGATCTCATCCTCTGCCGCTGCTGCTGTTAGAACCCACTCTTCACTGACCATTTTAGAGGTACGAAGATGGATGGAAGGAGGTGGAGCCGCGGAGGTCTTCACTCTTCAGACTGTCAGATTGCTATTGTGCGAAGCCGCGGAGGTCTTGCGAGTTCAGATTTGCGATTTTCGAAGAAAATGAGGGAAGGAGGCAGAGACGGGAGGTCTGGGGCATCGGCGAGAGATTTGGTATTAGATGTTAGTATAGGGTTATGTTAATTTAAAAGGCCAATTGATAATTAATATAAATTACTGGGCTTTGTTAACTTAAACGGCAGATGGTTAACTTATTATTATTATTATTATTATTAATATTATTATTATTATATTTATTATTATTATTATTATTATTATTATTAATTATATTATTATTATTATTATAATATAGTAAAGGGTATTTATGTTTTTTGAAATATATTCCATTTCTATTCTTTAAACAAACTAAACACTGTAATATAATTCCTAAAGTCTATTCCTTTTGCGAACCAAACAATGGAATACAATTTCTATTCTATTCCTTCCCTATTCCATTCCTTAAGGAATAACATTCCTATTACCTCAAAATTCATTCCGTGAACCAAACGTGCAGTTAGTTTTTTTTAGGTCTTTTAGTACAAGGCATCATAAGTCAGTAATATCGAGGTCGAAGGAATCTACATAGGAAGAACAAAATTAATTTGGGAAATTAATTTTGGTCCTACGAAGTATTCATCCGTGAAAGAAGCATAAAGGAATGCGTGCAAGGAATGACTGGATGAGCCTAACGGCGAAATGGGTAGAAGTCCTTAACTCAAAATGATCACACCGAGATCGATCCCCCCCCCCCCCCTCCAAACTCCCCAAGGACTTAATTTAGCAATGTGTGCCAAGGAGCACAAAGTGGCGAAGAAGCAAAGAATATTCTATCAGGATGAATTTATTTTCAAAGATTCGTTGGTAATTCAAATTGACAAACTAAAGTAAATACTTTGTAAGCATGTTGTGAAACACGGCTAGGGCCACCTAGGCGCCGATTTTTTTTATTTTTTTTTTATTTTTTTTTTTAATTAAAATAAAATTAAATAAATTTATTAAAATTTAGTAATAAAACATAAGATTTCCATCATAGTTATTTCTTAGAAACTATTTACGAAAGTGGTTGTAAAATTGTTCAAAAGATTGTTTTAAACATCTAAATACATTAAAAACTAAAATTAAGAGCTAAAGAAGCATTTTTTTGAGAAATTAGTGGACCAAACTGCCTTTGGCGTTTGCGGTGGATAGATCTCGAAAAAATACGCGATTTGGAAAAAAAAAATCGTCAAAAATACCGGAAACAACCGAAGTCAAAGTTATGCCTTCCGAAACCTTTTCCCCGACATTGTTCAAAAAAAAAAAAAAAAAAAAACGGCCGAAGCGGCCGAACGGCCGTTAGGCGGTTGGCGGCGCGGCCGGAGGAGGCCGAGGCATTCCTCGGCGGGGCCTCCTAGGCGCAATTTTTGCAACATTGATTTTAAGAAACAACTAGAAAATCAAGTTGTGATAAAATATTATTTGGTCAAGCAAGTTGACAATCAAATCAAAAAAAGGAAGATCTACTATTGTCAACAATATCATGCTATGAAGATTCAATTTCAAATATCAAATTATCCCACTCCAACGGATACATTTGATTGCCTATAAAAAGCATGAAGACTTGAAGAAGAAAAAAAAACGAGATAGAGAGTGCAATACACACGGATAAACAAGTGGCAAAATTCGAAAGTGCAAGTGCTCAACATATTCATTAGAGACTTAGTCTGAATAGTCTGCAAATCTAGTTGGAGAGAGATACAATTACCTTTGTATATTTTTTTTTTTTTTTTTTTTTTTTTTTTTTTTTTTTTAATTGTAGAAGAGTTAAGCTTGTGCAAAATACTCTTAGTGAGTGTAGCTGATGTGCAAACATCGTAGTTGCTAAGTGTAGCTGTGTGCAAGACAGCTTGGTTGGCGTTGAGTAATAGCTGTGTGCGAAATACTCGGAGTTTGAGTGTAGCTGTGTGCGAAACACCTCCGGAGTTTGGGGTGTAGTTGTGTGGCAAGACATACAGGAAGAAGTGCATGTGTAGCACTTATTCAGCTATTGTAATTGTGTGTGGAAAAGTGAATTTCTCTAGACGCTGAAAGGAGAAAAGTGGAGCTAGGAAGATACGCCACTTCGCGAACCTATAAATTGCCTCTCTCCCGATTTACATACTCGCACTTAGCATAAATTTGCTCCCCTATTTATCATTTATCCGACTAAACCCTTTACTATTCACAGTTAATCTTAATCCATCCGGATTTAGTGGTGTTTTCACGTATGCATGTGATCAAACCTTCTCCAGGCTTAAATATTGAGTTATTCTAAGCAACGTTTGACGTATTGCATGTAACGTTCATCCAACCACGGGTTGACGTGACATGATATTTTTTAAACAATCTTGAATATTGTTATTATATATTGAGTGCACCATGCTCCTTTATATATCAAGATATCGTCCCTGTCAATATATAAGTCATCTGTATTTATTACATACATATTTGAATTTATTGATTGGGGCATAAACTCTTTTACATAACTAACTATTCGGGGCTTGTGGCAGTTTCAAACTCACTCCCTATTTAACTTGGTTTAGCCTTAGAGTTGATAATTAGCCAAAGAGTTTTCTTTATTTTGAAAAGGTTTGAAAAGTCTAGTCCTATTCACGCACCCCCCCCCCCCGCCCCACCTCTGCTCTAGATTTCCCACCCTATTGCGGGACGCAACAGACTCCTCTTTCCCTTCAAAGGCGAGCGACCTATGGCTAATCAGTGAGATGATGTGGAAAGAGCAAAGGCTACTTATAGGAGCCACCCGGAGCTAGGAGAATCCAAACGATCTCGTTGAATCCGGGACGATAGCAAAGGATCAGGACGTTACGAGGTCTATCAATGCAGGGATCCGGTATTAAGAAGACAATCAGTTACTACTTTTCCCCAAAAATTCGGATTAGTGAACCGGTATGAGAAAGTGAAGGGAGCTAGTTGATGGGGGTGAGGACCCGCGGCCCAAGAAGAGGCCCAAAGAAAGGAGTCCAAGGCAGAAGCTGTGCAATTCAAACCCAAATTTATTTTACTTGTTTACTTAGAGTTGAAGTTTACCAAATAGTTCTTTATTTTGAAAAAGGCTTGAAAGTCTAATTTCACCCCCCCCCCCCAACCTCCCCCTAAGACTTCACCACCCTAGTCGGGGAAAACCCAACAATTGGTATCAGAGGCAGTTGTCTATTTGAGTCCATTTTGATTGCTAGACAGATCTCGAAAAATCAAGATGATGAAAAAGGATAATGCTCTGCCCAAAAATTTAGTGTTTTTCCTAGAAAAATTATTTTTTATGATTGGAAAATTCGCATGCAAGTAGCATTTATTTGCATTTACATGATGAAATGGGAAGTGGTTAGCGAGTGGTCTTATTTGAGATTTTACAAGTCAACACTTCGTTAGTACAACGAGTGACACTGCAGCAAATACATTCAAGAAACCCGAAAGCGGGAAATGGAACGTGAAGATAAGAACAAGAAATAACTTGGATAATTATTGCCAAGGATATTTTGTTTAAATCTATCGATGACACGATATTTCGCAAAAGTTTGCGAAGTGTCAATGCCGCGAAGGAACGTTTGGGGAAACGCTCCCATGTCACCATTGGTGAAGGGACGAACAAGAAAAGGATAATAAGCTGCACTATAGCCATTAAAGAAATTCGAGGGATTTTCAAAATGGCTAACGGCGAGAATATTACTGAAATGGAAACAAAGATTTTGTCAAAATCTTAGGGAGAGATTTAATGATCTTGGAAAAGATAGTTAATCAATAAAGAAATTTTCACTCCCAAAATTCTCGTGGTCTAACCATGCCACGATGGGACAATGAAGGTCAGCGGCATAGAGAGAAAATAGGGATCTAGAAAAGCCTATCATCGATAAGTTGTTCAGTGATCTAAAAGCCTATTGAATTCGAGATGAATCCAGGATAGAGGAAGATCATGAAGAAAAAAGGCAATGCACTCCCATAGCGAAGCACCTCAGCTTCAAGGTCAGTACAAAGTGTTGAATTATTCCTTAGATGATGCAATTGGCTCTCTTTGTCAAGAAATTTAGGAAATTCATGAGAGAAGCAACTACAAGAAAATCCACAAGGAAAATCGTGAATGCAAGCAAAGAATTCGAAGAAAGAAATTGTTGAGGAAGATTCAAATTTGTGTTACAATTGTAGAAAGCCTGGACACTTTGTGCAGCAAGTTGTCCACACCCCAAGGTAAGTAAAAGTCAATCATAAAACAATCGCGAATCGCGACGGAAACTTCGCGACGGACTATATTCCGTCGATTTCGCGACCGATACATTCCGTTGCGAAATGGCGACGGAAACGGCGACGGAATTAATTTCGCGTTGTGTATCTTGGCGCAAACATATAAATAAAGACCGCGAAATATTGGCGGCAAATATTGACCGACCGAATTGGCGACGGAAGTAATTTACGTCGTCCATTTTGCGATTCGAAAAGGCGCCGATTGTGTTTCCGTCGTTAAATGGCGACGGAATGGGACCGATTTTATTCCGTCCTTAAATGAATTAAACTATTGATTATGGACTAAATTTGGCGACGGAATTTGCGACCAGCTAAATTCCGTCCGCAATAATTTAATTAAATTTTATTTTTTTTCTACTTAAACGTTGAGTTTTGACTACAAAATATGAATTAAATTAAAAATTATAAAACATAAACTCCCTCGTGAACCCTAAGTCCTAAAATTCTAGACATCACCGTGAACTCCAGAACACTCCCCGCGAACACCATCGTAGAACTCCATAGCCGTCCATCACCCGTGCGCCGTCGCCCGTGTCGCCGTGGTCATCACCAAAACTCCATAGTTTCGCCTCCTCCTCCATTTCTGACCGATAATCTTGTTTATTACTCATTTTCTGGAGACTTCAATTTTAATTTATGGCCTTTGGTTTAATTTCTGGAGACTTCAATTTTAACTTCTGCCTAGAGCCAAAATCTAAGTGTATCACGGTAATCTTGTATTGCATAGTGGCATGGAAGCTCAGTAGTGTGCAATATTGTAATTACTCACAGATTTGTTTTATTACTCACGGTAATCTTGTTTATTACGTCACAGATTTTTTTTTTTATTTTATTATTATTATTTTTTGTTGTGTGTTATGGGCAGGGGGTTTAGGGAATACCTTTGACATTTTAATATAAAATTGTTGTTGTTGTGTGTTCTACTAATGAACCAATATCTGCCATTTTTTGTTTTTGTTCTTTGACATTTTAGCCTTGGCTTAGCTTTGGGGGACTTCTCCCCATCTTGTGTGTATCCATCATCATCAAATCCTTTTTCTTCCACTCCTTCCATGATCAATAGGAGAACGACATGTTGGGTTTGCATTTTTTAGTCTGTATATTAATTATTCCTGCAATTGCTGCCTCTGTTTACTCCCATCTTGTAGACTAGATGCATATATCCAGTAAAGTGAAATAGATGTACTATGCTCTGTTAATTTGATTTATTCGTCATTGAAATTTAAATTTGATTATTTGTTTTGTTCATTTATGTTTTTTTAATTATTCCTATTTATTTTGAATATAAACAAATTAAATTTATCAAAATGTAATTATCTAAATTCAAGTTATTATAAATTCGAGTTTTGACCATCCTAATTGAGGTTTCTTCCCAGTGACAACATGCTGGGCAAAAATTGGTTAGACCTTCCTTGTCATTGTGTAGCCTCCATTCTTCAAGATAAGCCTTAGACCTTTCAAAAAGTGTTGAATGACTTAATATTTGAAGTAACTTAACTATCCAAGCATCATTTTTTTCAAGTTTGATGACTGCTCATGAAGATCGCTCGTGACACAATAAGAAGCTAAGATTACATTTTTATCCAATGTGCATGATATCGATAATTGATCCACTACTCTATGCCTCAAGCCAACTACAACCGAAATTAAAATTAAGCTTGATTATTTGTGTGTTGATTTATCAGTCAATTGATCAAGTTTTGATTATCTTTTGATGAATTCAAATACTAAAATATGCTGATTATAATAAAATAGATAGATAGATATATGATGAAGTTTGTTTAAAGTTAGACAGAGAAACAAGGAATAGGAATAGGAAAGCATGTATGCTAACAGTAAGTTATGTTCTAAATTGGTGTTTGTGCCAAATGTGAATTTGAGAATGTTATTTCAATTTGTGCCTGGATTTATTTATTTTCAATTTGTGCCTCTTGAGTTGGACTGCTTCAATTTTCATCATAAGAATATGGTGTTTATATTGTTTACATATAAGAAGCTAAAGACTATAATGTCAAATTATATTGTACTAAATGAATAAAAATTATATTAATTATTATGTAATACTCTGCATCACAAACCAAAAATGAATCGTACAATTTTTATTTTAGTTTAGATTCATTTTTAAGATAAAACTAGAAAGGTTTCAAAGTTACAGTTTTTTATTGTAAAAGAGCACGGCTTTATAAATTGTTTTCCATTTTTCTATGAAGCTAGAGAATTCTCCAATTACTGAACATGCTGTGTTACATAGCAGTTGTTATACCATGGACTAGGATCCACCTTATAAGGTAAACTCTGATCTTAAATTGTGTATTTTTAATGTTGGACATTGTGAACTTCTAGAATATAAATTTTGTTTCAAAGGTTTTGGAAATTTGTGAATACAATATAGGGTCATCACAAATTGTGAACGTTTAGTATGTAAATTGTGTATCTTTAGACTCGGGTCCACAAATATTTTGCCTTACACAGAGATACTCGAGTAGGGAAGAAAATGAAGTTAACATTTCATTGCATTTCAAGGTCAAAATGATGAATATTAACTTAATAAAATGAGTTAAGGGATGACTCTTAGATTTCATAGCATAGTATTTTGGTATTAAGAAAAAAGATGAAGAAATTTTTGTTCTTTTTATGTATTTTTCTTTTTGATGGGATAGGCAGATTGGTCATGGCTTTGTCTGGGGTTTTCCTAGTCCTTTTAATGAAAAAAGATTTCATTATTGTTTATATTGTAAACAACCAATTAATCATACTTGTAAGCCCTATAATGTCAAATTCCAATCTCTCGTGGATCTCTAATCTTCCTAGTACTGCAATTGTAATAAAATGACTCAGAGTATCTAAATATAAAAATCCTTTCCCACACAACATAACTCTTGGAAGTCAATATGAATCTCAAGATGGTGCATATAACTATGAGGCATGCTTTTTTATGTTTATAAGAATATGGTGTTTACTGTTTAGAACTTCCATAAAGTGATATCTTAATTCATTACTATGTTTGTCTTTCCATATCTTTGTTGTTTAATTTGATTCTCCGGTTATGCTTTCTATTGGCTGCAAGTTTTTGGAATTAGTGATACAAAAAATTACTTTCATTTGTAGGAAAGTGAAGCTGCAAATTACAATGATGATTGGATTTCTTCTGCAATTCAATCACTGAAGAAGGCATCACCTATATGCCATAGAATTTCTCTAAGATCAGTATTGTTACAAGTCCAAACCATGAGTTAGATTTCATCCTGAATCAACACTGAATTATATTTCACCCTTAATTCTTTGTTTAAAGCTAAATTCATCAACATTTCTATGCACCACCCTTATATGCCAAATATTGTTTACTGTTATTAGCTTTAAGAGTTGGTTCCTCTTACTTCTATCGATAATAAGGACTAATTTGATTGCTTCTTTGTTACTAAATAATATTGCATAATCATTACTTTGAAAACCGTGATAATATATGTGTAAATATGTAGGCATATATAATGAGTAATATGGATAAAGAAGTTGGATGTAATCAAAGACTGAACTGCAACGTGGTGGATCTTAATCAAGAATTTTATTGAAGGAAATTGGAAACATTTATTGAGTTTGCATGAGTAAGCCGAATTTTATGGATGGAATAAAATTCGATGTCCATGTAAAAGATGTCGTCACATCTTCATTTGAAGAAGCTGAGATGGAAAAAAAAAAAAAAAAAAAAAAAAAAAAAAAAAAAAAAAAAAAAAGATTTCACTTGTGCAAATTTGGTTTTGTGCCAAATTACTTTGAGTGGAATAGACATGGAGAAATGTGAACACCAATCAAACTTCAATGGAGTTTGATGCAAAATTGGGAGGGTTTAAATGAGAAAAAATAACCGTTGGAATCATATCAGCAGATGGTTTATGAAATGCTGAATGGTCCAAATATTCATAAGCGAGGAATATGCGTGAGGAGCAAATGTAGAAGATAAAAAATTCTTCGACATGTTAGATGCTCCTGATAGACCAATTATGGTCTGGTTGTGAAAAGTTTGACACAATTATTTTTTTGCTGTGGCTCGATTGCTAAAACATAAAGACAGAATATCGTCTGCCAAGAGCCAATGCTTTGATGCATTCTGTCAATTGTTTAAAGGATGGTTTAACTTGAAGACAAATAAACTCGTTGATAGTTTTTACAAAACAAATGAAACTAAATACAAGGGCTGGCTACCCAGTGGAGGGGAAAAAAAAATTATTGTTGTAGGTGTAAAGATTATGAATAATGTAGTTTATTGATGAAACCACATGCAGCTATAAAATACTTTACAAATGAGAGAAGATAGCTATTAGTTACAACAACTAGTCTAATAACTATTATACGAGGCTAGAATAGTGACTAAATAAATAATAAAGGAAGATATCAACCACACATATCTTTAAAACGCCCACGCAAGATTGAGGATCCGTCGGAGACTCCAAAATCTTCCAAACGAATTGAAGAAACAAGGCCCGACCCAAAGGTTTGGTAAGAGGTCAGCTAGCTGATCTTTGGAAGGGGATGTGCCGGAACCAACTACGAACCGTAAGCAACCAAGTCTACGAACGAAGAAGTAATCTAAGTGCAAATGCTTCATTACGGAATGAACACCGAGTTTTTGCACAGCATAGGTTGCGCTAAGATTATCCACAAAACAAAAGAGGAGGCTCACTAGCTGCAACTGAAGCTCACAGAGCAAATTCCTTACCCAATAAGACTTCGCAGCAAGCATTTTGCCAAGGCTCGGTAATCCAGAACCTCAACGTGGACGAGCGCGACACGGAACGTTTTGGCGAGCGGACTTCCATGATATGAAGATTGGACCGAGATACACTAAGTATGCGGTGGTGGAAGCACATCCCAGCAGTTGCAACCCCCCCAATCAGCATGCCCGTATACCACCAGTCAGCGAAGTGGTTTTGGCTAGCTCCCGAAGAAATAAGCCCCATGACAGATTGCCCTCCAAGATATCGAAGCAACCGTTTAGCGGACCTGCCCAGTGCAGCTCCTGTAGGCGAGTGCATAAACTGCGAAGAACGTTGACTGCATATGATATATTGTGAACTAGTGATGACGCAGATACTTGCAACAAGCCGAGGGAGACCGCCGAAACTGGAGTAACATCAACCCCGGTGTAAACCAGACGGTGCAGGGAAGCAACTTTTCCCGAAGCAGCCTAGCGGTGTTGAAACAACCTTTGGCACCAAATCCATCTTAAACCCGAACTAAGAAATATCAGTGATGTAATGACTTTGAGTCCAGAAAAAGTCCAGTTGAGATGAATAACTTCATTGCCCAAAAAAGATGATGTAAAAGAGGCCAAGGTCTTTGAGAGGCAAACGAGCTGACAGAGTGTCAACAAAGCGATTAAGCAAGCAAAACATCATTACCTGTAAGAATAATATTCATCCCACATAGCACCAGGAAATAACTATAACATTATTGCAGTAAACAAATAAAGAAGCATTTGCTGTGACTTCACAAATCCAACAACCGTAACAAGAAACTGCGATAAGCTCTAAGTACCAAACCCTTGTGGGCCTGCTTAAGAAACCATATAGGAGCTTTAAGTCCAGCTGGCAAACATGGGTGGAAACGAAGGAAATCCACAAACCCCGGTGGCTGCTCATGAACACCTCTTCCATGTAATGTCCATGAAGAAACGCATTAATTGATATCTAATTGGCGCAACGTCCGCGGTTACTCAGGGCAACCGTGAAAAACCACCCACGAATGGTCACCCGGTTCATAACCGGGCTATATGTCTTAAAAATAATCACCGGAGCAGTCTGGAGAAACCCCTTTGGCAACCAGCCGCGCCTTGTACCTGTCAACCGACAATCTGGCCTTGCGTTGACACGATAAACCCCAACTTGCCAACCTTGGGACAGCTGCTCCGCGGGGGAACCAATTGCCCATACGTTTTGTTACGCTGGAGCGCTTCAAACTCCCCTCATCCCATTGCTTCCTCCACCGAGGCATCTTTAATTGTAGCCTGGCGGACGGTAGTA
>VALG01013119.1:0-19658 GCA_009835305.1 Ipomoea purpurea
ATTTTAATTGTGATAGATGTTAAAGAAGATCCCAATGTTCCAATCATCTTGGGCAGCACCTTTCTTGGCCACAACTGGATGTATAATTGATGCATGGAAGAAAAAGTTTCTTTCAATGTTCTTGATGAGCAAAAATCACATGCGGTTGAAAAATGTTGTAATGGTTAATCAGCAATTCTTGTGATAGAGGATGCACATCTTGATCCCCGTTCTGAGATGACAAATGATGGGTATGAAAGGTGGAAAAGTTTCTTTGGTGATGGAGGTACACACATGGAAAGGAGTCTTATGGTGCAGAATTTTAATTACAAATCTGACTTTCTATTCGGGGACTAAGGCTCATATTATGCAAGCAATATCAAAGATTGGGAGTCCGGCCTTAAGGAAAGAGTATCTTTTGGAATTCAAGACGGTGCAGAGCAGTTCATTGAGGCATGCGATGAGGATACCTCGCGGATCAATCGGGATAAGCACTTGAAAAAGAGGTTACGTTGAGCTAGCGACGTTAAACATAGCGCTTCATGGGAGGCACCCCATCTTCATCTTTCATATTACATTTTAGTTTATTGCTTTTTAATATTTTCGTCTAATTTTAGTTTCTTATTTAGCATTTTAGTGCGTGTTGTTTTTTATTACTTCTATCATTTCTCTTTTCTCATGTTTTTTTTTTCTTTTGTTTTACATTGAGGACGATGTAAAGTTTTAAGTGTGGGGGAGGAGCCAAAAATAGGAGTAATTTTTAAATTTTTTGCTTGGATGGCTCATGTTCTTTTTTTGTTAATAAGTTACTTGGTCATAGCATCATTGTTGTAAAAATCGGCCCAAAAACTGGCTGGGCGCTAGGCGGCGAAATCGGCCGATTCGGTTGATTTCGTCTGATTTTGTCCGATTTTGATCGATTTCGTCCGATGTCGTCTGGTCCAAGGGTCCGTAGACTAGTTTGATACTTTGAATCTTTGGATGATTGAAAGTATTTTTGTGTATTTCATATTTGAGTATCTTTTATTTTTTAATTATTGTTTTGATGTTATGACTTATGAATTATCATTATTTCATTTATTTGGATATGTAATTTGAGTGAATGTTGAAAACAACCTCATTAAAATTGTCAACTACAAGCCTGCGACTATTTTTTGCGCCGCCTAGCGCCGCCTAGATTCGCGTAGACGCTGCCCGGGCGCCGACAGTGCCTAACGCCTACTGCCACCATGCATAGCATGCGATTACACTTGCTTTCTCTTGTTTGGTTTGTGGTTTGTTTTGGTGGTGACTTGTTGCAATTCAATTTGTGATTGGTATTTGAGGTGTAAAACATGATTGATGTTTCCTTGCCAATAGCTTTGTTAATCACTTAGTAATTGGATTAATTCTTGATCCGTGTGTTATGCATTGCAAGTGATGGCTTGTGTGAGATTCCGGTCATGGATGTTTTGCTAGAACTTGTTTCATTTCTCCCTAAGCGAATCTATGTTTTGCATGTTTTGAAGTGATTTATGGCATTTTTTTGTTTAGCCATAGCCTTACCCTACCTTATATATATTATTTACCTTGTGTCCCTTTGAGTATTTTGTTCGTTTCAAATAGTGCTAAGCACTTATCTCTCATTGTGATTGTTTTTCTTTGCTGTCTACCCCCGTCATAAACCCTTAGCTTTAGCCAATGTATTACCTTCACCCTTGAGAGAATGAGCTTTTGTCTTTGTTATTCTTTTAGAAGCGAGTTTATGGAGCTTGTTCTTAAAAAAGCAACTTTTGTTACAAATTTTTAAGTGTAGGGTCTTGATCATTGGTTTAAGTTGGTTTCCTTGATAGTTTTTTATACTCCAAAGAAATCCAAAGAAAAAAATCAAAAGAGAAATCAGGAAAAAGAAAAGAAAAATAGAAAGGAAGAGTAAAGTTTGAAAGTTTGTTGTTTAGGCCGCTACTCATTAGATGTTGCTTAGTTCTTGAGTTGCATTTAGCTCCTTTGGTTGCTATTGTCTTATCTCTTCTATGTTTTGAAATGATAAGATAATTGTGACATTCTGTCTCTTTTGTTAAAATTATCCATACCACTTCTTTGTTAGTTATTCACTTGTAGAACCATTACAATCTTAATAAAGACCTACTTGATCTTAACATGCATTATTAGAGTTGAGCTAGTGGGAGTATGAAAGGCAAGCCTATGGGATCTCATTAAAAGTTGTGTTTTGCATAATCTCAACTTAGTATTTGTGCATACTTGATCTTACGCACTTTAATAATTTTGATGCTTGGTTATTGGCTTGAGAATGGATTTTATATGTCAAACTGAGATGACTCTTGAGGCATGTTGTTTTGTGGCAAGTTGGTTGGTGGATGCTAAGATGTGCAAGAGAGAGTAGAGTAATTTTTGTGCTAGACTTGTGATTTATTCAATGGTTTTGCTTGAGGACAAGAAAAGGTTTAAGTGTGGGGGAATTCGATGTGAGCTTAATTGTACATGTTTCTCTTATTAGTTTGAATCTATTTGTTGGGTTTTAAGTCCATTAAATGGTTACTTTAATGCATATTCCCTTGTTTTCTCTTAAGATATGGTTTTATACTTGTTTTGAATGTTTTACGGTGTTTTGTTAGTATTTTGAAACCACGTAGATCAATTGCAAAGGCAAGGGGAAGTCCTAAGACAAGTTTTGGAGCCAAAAGGGAGTTAGAGTGTTGAAACAGATGATTCGACGAGTCCAAAAATTCCAGTAGCGGAATTGTCCGAGTCATCGAAGACTCGACGCATCGAGAAGTTGCAGTGCCATTTTTGAAGAGCAACCGAAGACTCAATGGTCGAGTGAGGTCTCAACACGTCGAGAAGTTCGAGTAGCTGATTCGAAGTTGTCGTTCGAAGGTTCAACGCGTCGAGACTTTCCAATACATAGACTGAAGAAGGACGTCTGAGCTTCTGCTATAAAAGGCCTCTTCCTCAACCCTAGGGTTTTATCAAGATGCGTTTTAGGGACAAGAAAAGAGGAGATCAAGAGCTACAAGTTGTTTGGGAGAAAACTATGAAGATTTGGGAGAATCTCTTGGTCTCATTTCCAGTGACATGTGACAGCATTATTTTTGTAATGTATGTACATTATACAATATATGTATACTCCGTACAAAAATAATGTACATCCTCTGAATACAACGTACATTATTTTTGTACTGAATATATATTATTTACAGTATACAAAATATGGTCCACACAATATGCTTGTATTAATGGATGCAATAACTATATTACCGTTATATACGTTACAATTCAATAATAATGTCCATAATGACTCTGAATTATAACACCCCCTTGGACATTATTTGATAATAATCGTGCCTCGTTAAACATGCTACGAAAACCTTGTGGGAAAAACCTAGACACGAAAAGAGTACAAGATATATGGATAATATATTAAAATATATCCATGCGTCATAAAAACCCCCAATAGGAAACCACGTGAGAAAAAACCTAGTTAAGGAAAAGAGTACATGATATTTCTAAAATCATATATTGTACTAGTTGCCTCATTAAAACTTTACTAAGGAAAAACCGTGTGAGAAAAACTTAATTATTAAGGAAAAAAGAGTGTAATCGTGAACCTTCAAGGTTCAATCTTCATGATTTTTTGAGTAGTGTGTTCATAACCTTTCTTATGAACAAATAAGTCAATTTGTATCTTCATTCTTTAGAATATTATTGCTCTCCCTAAAGACAATGATCTTCAAGTATTTCACCACCCTTCTGGAGGTTGTGTGAGTAAAATGGATTTTGGTACAATTGTTTTGAACTGTACCAAGTATGACAATATCTGCTAATACACTTAATGCTGTTGTAACACCCCGATTTTCACGACATTTTAAAACTTAAAAGCATTAAGAAAGGTAACTAAACATGTAGCATAAAACTTAAGCAACAAAGGAAGACTTAAATTAAAATGGGAAAAACGGGAAGTGCTATGCACATCCACATCAAAGCGGATGCACATGCTAGTCTAAACAAACGAAACGTACTAATCATATCCATACAACCCATGGCTCACAGGCCCAAAACAGTAACTAAACAGTCCAAGGGAGATACACTAACAAACAGACAGCTAGCGCGCTCGCCATAAGTACTCAGGAACTGTAAAGCACATAAAGAAAAGGGACGACGCCAGTCAGCGAATATTGCTGGTAACCATCAATACGCGTTAAGTAGCATATATAGATAGTATAAATCAAACCATTTTCGAAACGGAATACGTATATAATCAGTTTAAAAGTCATAGAGAGAAGTGAACCGCAAAGACTCTTTCACACTCTCAAAGGAAGAAGGGAAGTCACGCATCCCAAGACAACAACAAGACAAGAACAACACAGTAAACGAATACAACTCGAGGCGTATTCTACTTATCAAGTAGAATACCACTCGACATGCTCATTAGCAAGATAGACATTCACACATTGGCAACTACATGCCATAGTGACACTACATGTCACAAGTTCCAACCTTATGCCTATTCCACCTTATGGCTACCCCCGGCCTTATTACAGTTCCAACCATTACCTTCGAGAACCCCTATACTCTTGAGTCCAACCTTATGCCTCCGAGGACCGTTGTCCCCACTCCAACAATCTCCAACAAAGTCTCCAACATATGAGTACACGAGGGTATCATTCATTTCATTCACACAATCTCGACATGTGACCTATGCTCAGATTACACCACCAATTTAATTCATGGCCACCACGAGGACCACATATGTACTTTGGAGATTAAGGCCCCATAAACCGAAATCGTGCAATCAAGGTACAACCAATACACACGTTTTCATCACAGGAATCAATCAATGGATCAGAACAAAGATATGAAACCATACTCAACAAGGAAGGATTACACTCTGACACCAACGATTGTCAACACAAGTTGCCAACCTCAACAAGAAATTAAAGAACAAACCACACACGTAGCATTTCAACATCAAAATAGCATGCTTATCAAACGGGTAAACCAAACATAGTTTCGTAGAACATACAAGACTCATCATGGTCCACCGAATCACATAGTTGAACACTTAGCACGATTCAAGACGCCAAATCCACATGGATTCCTATCATACCGTTCTAGACATACGAAATATCAAGAAGACACTCAAATAGCCCAATAAAACAACATCGGGAGGTCAAAACATCAATTACCGAGTCAAAAGAATCACGGGGAAGAAATCCCCGACCACTTCCATCTGTGTTCCCCGCGAGTGGGGCCACAGGTGGACTTCCACCCGTGGTTCCGCCCGCGGGTACGAACCCACAACCACTCGTTCCCCGCGGGTGGGGTGGCTGGTGGCTCCCTGCCCGCCGTTTCGCCCGTGGGTACCAACCTGAACCCAAAATAATCCCTTCGGGGATTTTCAACCACAAGTCCAAAACAACCAAAATCTCACACAATACAACAATATGACTTGAACCCAAGAAATAGCCAAGCAATGACATACAAGGACCCTAATAACAAGCTCTAGATATGCATTACCACAAGACAATGCATCAAATCTCACATTTCATCACAAAAATCACAAGTAGTATCCCATAAATCATCATATAAGTAAGAAAATAGATTTTGTAAAGTATAGGTTACATTTGTAGCCTAACCCTTCACTTTTCACACCCTTAAAAGCTCCTTTTAAAGCTCTCCTTCAACTCCAACTTCATAAACACACCAAAAGACAACAAAGATTTCATCTTTAGAAAAAGACACCTAAAAAGATACTAAAAACACCAAGAGGTCAAGGATCTTACCCTCCCCTATGCTCAAGCTTAAGAAAGTATGAATCTTGGGGACCAAATTGTAGAATTTAGGATGCCCAAAACTTGGCTTGAAGAAGAAGCTACCAAGTTTCTAAAGAGGAGGTAGAGGTTTTGTGTTCAGGGTGTTGGTGGATGAAAATAAATGATGATGCTAGGTTAGCTTGGGGCACAAACATTAGGTAGAAAGACTTCTTTGCCCTTACTAAAGTTGGAAGAATAAGGAGACAAGGGAACAACTCATAAGGCATATGGTACAACTCTTTGACTTTGATTGACTAGTCAATTTCTAGTCCTCCGACTATTGAAATTTTTAGGATTTTAGGAATAAATTACCTAATAAGCTAGGATTAATTATCTAATTAATCCTTAAATAGATATTGAATTTAGGGGTGTCACAGCTGTTGAATCCTTATCTCATTTCTTATTTGTGTCAATACTCATAAAACAAAAGTGTTATAAGTAGAGTGATAACAATGTAATAATGGGGTACAACAAATTTGTACAAATCACATGGAACCAACACATGTGTATTCATAGGTTGTAAAAGAGTACAATTGTTAGTCTTTTTCAACTCAATCTTCAGGATTGTCAATACTAAAACTTGCCAAAAAGTCATAAAATACGCCAACGTGTTTTTTATTTTAAGGCTAAATCCATATAGGTAATTTATTGCAGTATATAATATTTCTCAAAGAAATAATTACTCGGAGTATCGGGTTATCATCCACAAGGAAGCGGGGCGTATCAAGCACTAGCTACTAATCCTATCGAAAAAGTGATTGATCAATTCTAAATGTTTAACTAACTAAAAAAAACAAAGTAGCAGGGTGATGAAAGCAATACAGGAAGAATGAGCGGATTCCTGGAATTCAAAGTGTTTAATCACCTAGTGTCAACCTAAAGTGCAATATTAAATCTTGGTTTGAACAAGTGAAGAATGCAAACAAGGGAAGGAATTACTCCCATAATTCCAACCTAAAAACGCGAGTGGATATTCATTCCCATGATATAAACACTAATACAATTCAAAACCAAGCATTCAATATAAAACCTTAAAATTACTATCAGATGATGGTCAATACAGTGAAGGATAGCCAAGAGGGCTTTTATGTCCTTTCTCCCTTTCTTGGGTAGTTACAACAATCACCATTGTATATAAGCTCGCTGCTATTATCTTTCTGTTCATAATAACAAATTCCATTTCCTCTTCCCGCTCTCCTGTCTCTCGTTGCATGTGAGACAATGTTTTGACTACTTTCGGGGGAATCAGGGACCACCATCAGGTCACTAGGAAGTCATTGGAGAAAGCAACCAATTGGTCGCCTTTTCTGTTGATTAGAAAGGTGACCAGTTGGTCACCATCTAGACATATGAGTGTTTATTCCTGACACCCCTTGGTTCAAATCCAACAAGCTAAGCTAAGATGCATTCCAAAATTAGTCCATTAATATTATTGTTGAATAATTATATATTATAATATATATATATATATATATATATATATATATATATATATATATATATATATATATATACCTTAGCTAATGCTTCAGCCATATATGCTTCTGCTTCTTTTGCTTCTATTCTCGTTCAACTCTTGCAATAGTAGCTTGTGCTTCTTCAACTGCCTTAGCAGCCTTCATTTGAGTTCCATATATGCCATCTTCTGCATCATCTACTCTAACTCTTCATAATAGCATTTACTTATTTCCACTATTGCATCATTATTCTTGCATTCCTCCTTTATCAAATCATTAAATTTTTGACTTTGTTTGCCGCTGATGAAAATACTCTCATCTCTCGTCACACACAATAATTTCTCCTTTTAAAGCTGCTAGCTTCTTCATCTGCTCTAGTCCATTTCCCTTTTTACCCTCCCATTTCACAGCTTCAAATACAAATAAATATATTTTCCATGGTTGCAGTAGGTGCTAGGTGCTAGTCGGGCGCCCGGGCAGCGCCTAGCGCCTAAGCGGTTTAGGCGGCGCCTAGGCGGAATCTAGGCGGCGCTAGGCGGGCGCCAAAAAAACAGTGGTAGACTTGCAGTTTGACAATTTTAATGAGGTTGTTTTCAACATTTATTCAAATAACACATCCAAATAAATGAATTAATGATAATTCATAGTCATAACATCAAAACTATGGTTTAAAAAAAAAAAATTATATATATTAAAAATGAAAAAAATTAGCAAGGTCAAGTCGGCCGGGTTAACTCGGCTAACTCGACAGAAATTGACCAGTAAACTCGGCGTAATCGGCCGAGTTAGGCGCTAGGCGGCCAAATTAGGCGCTAGGCGGGCGCCTAGGCGGCTGGTTCCTAGGCGGGAGCCTAGGGAAAAAATCGCCACGGCTTAGGGGCGCCTAGCGCCTAGGCGGCGATTACTCGGTGCCTAGGCGGGATTTTTGCAACCCTGATATTTTTCATCATGTGATAGACATGTTAAAGAAAGCAGAAAACATTTATTTGAAAAATTCTACAAGCCTTTTGAGTAAACATATTGGTTTTAAAAAAAATATTAGGAAAATAACAAAGTATAATCAGCAGGTTGGTACTCCAGTTCAAAAAAAAAAAAAGTATAAACAGTTTTCATTGTTTAATCAGCAGGTTGGTAATCCATCATTGTTTATCAGGGATAATGACAGTTCATTTGTTGCGTTACTTGTTTGTCGATGACATTATTGTTGCTGGCAAAGATTATGATTCAATAGTTGCTATAAAAGAGTTCCTGGACTCTATCTTCAAGATTAAGGATCCTGGTGAGCTTAGAATTTTCTGGGAATAGAGGTTGTGAGGACCTACTGGATATAATCTGTGTCAGAAGTATACTCTAGACATTCTACAAGAATGTGATTTTCTTGAATCCAAGCCTGTTAATACTCCCATGGTACCAGGACAGAAACTGGTTCACAATGATGGCCTCTTCTTGAAGAATGTTGGTGTATACAAAAGGCTCATAGGTAGGCCTCTTTACCTAACTATTGCAAGGCCCGATATAGCCTATGCAGTCCAACCGTTGAGTCGTTTATAGATCATCCTACGGAGAGGCATTTTAGTGGCAGCTCACAGAGTTCTCAGTACCTTAAAGGAGCACCAGGGGGTATTTTTTATTCATCAACTTCAGAACTTCATTTGCAAGCTTTTGCCGATTCTGATTGGCAACTTGTTCAGAAACCAGAAAATCGATCTCAGGCTTTTGTATTTTTCTCGGGGGTTCTCTAATTTCCATAGAAAGCAAAGAAGCGACCTACTGTTTCCAGATTCTTCCTCTGAGGCGGAGTACGGGCATTAGCAGTAAAACAGTATGTGAAATGCAGTGGATTATTATTTGTTGCATGATTTGCAAATCACTCTTTCAAAACCTTGCTGTTGTCTTTCGTGATAACAACTCCGACTATTGCCATTGCTGAGAATTCCGTTTTTCATGAAAGGACAAAGCATATAAAGATTGATTGGCATATTGTTAGGCAAATGGTTCAATAAGGCTTCATCAAACTCCTGTCTGTTGCATCTTCTAATCAAATAGCAGATGGTTTCACCAAACCATTACCTTTTCCTCAGTTTAGTCAGTTTTTGTCTAAGCTGGGACTCCCTAACTTGTATGCCCCAGCTTATGGGGGTGGGGGTGGGGGTGGGGGGTAACAAAGTATAATTAGCAGGTTGGTACTCCAGTTCAACAAAAAAAGTATAAACAGCAGGTTGATACTCAAGTTCAACAAGGACAGCTCAGCATAAGGTTAACTAGTCTTTTTACATATATGTTTGTTATGAGCGGTTACTGCCATGTATTAGCCTATATATATTAGCTTCTGATTGTATTCTCTATAGAGTTTTCCAGAACATCTTTCCACAATTGATATGAATAAACTTCTGCTTCTGTTTCTTACCATCATGTTGAGTGTTGATCGCTGTTAATTCGGATTAAAAAAAATAAAGATATCATCAGTTAACATTGTAACACATCCAGTGGCCACCTGAAAGTCACCTGCCTATTGGGCATGGAAGGTTCACAAAAGCGACCACATTTTTTCGATATTTCTTTCCTTTTTTAAAAAATTTTCAAAATTAAACTATGTCAAAAAACATTCCTTTCAGAAGTACTCCGATCCACCTATTCCAACAAAAAATCTACTAAAAACATCATATTTAATCTTGGAAATAAATCCAATTTAAATTGTTAGAAAAACTATATATAGAGAAAAGGAAAATTTGCAATGATGGCATGCAATGCATGCCGTAAATTACAATGAAATTATAATATTGTATTGGCATTAAAATTTTAAAGTTGATTCCAAATTAAATTAAATATATAGTATTTCTAACAAAAAGGATAAGAGTCAAATATGTCTTCAAACTTCTATATAATTTTTTTTTTTTTTAAGAATTCAATCTAAAATGAAAAACGTACGCGGGGAAACACTTAAAATGTATACCAAAATTTATCAAAATTTTTAAGCTGACATTTTTTGGGTAAATTCACACTGTGTTAAAGTGGCATCCTCTTGAATTTATAAAACAAAATACTACAAAATAACCAAAAAAAAAAAAACAACTGTAAGCAACCTTCTTCATCTGTGATAAAGGGAGGTGAAAGAAAAAGAGTTTCATCTATACACCAAATGTGACATTCTTTGTTCCAGATCAAAGAAGTCCTTTTCATTTCTAGATTATATATTGATGATAAAGATGCTACGTTTATAAAAATTGGTGGATTTATCTAAACTATAAGAAAATTAGTAACACAAATAAAAATTGAAATACAAAATACTCAATAACTAGGTCATATAAGTACCCACACTTTTAAACTCAATAACAACATTTCGTTACATTTTCGCACATAACACGTAAGAATTTGCAATTAATTTTGCTTTAAAATCAAATTCTTAAAATCTTGCAAATAAGTTAAGAATCAAATTACCTCTCCATATAATTAAATCAAATACCTTCTAGCTCATCATCTGCTAAACCTAGACTTAAAATGAAGATTGAACAAGAATTTTGATCGAAAAAAGATATTAAAATTTAATTGTCTAGGTCAACCGAGACAGCCTAACCATTGCTTCATCAGTACGATCAATTTTCCTCTTACACACTACGATAAATCTTTAGTTTTGATGAAAACAATTATTCATTCATCAAATACATAAATAAAAACAAAGAATTTCTAATCCAGACCAAAATATGTAACTGTCACATTTATCACATCATTCCCCAATCAATTTTCAATTAGAAACACGTGTGAGTGACTTAGCACACTTTGGGAAATTTGTAAATAAAATATAAAAGAAGAAAAGAAGAAAAAATTGGTAATTAAAAGCAAGATGGAGGGTGAAAAATAAGCAAAAAGAGAGAGATTGAGATGCAGCTGTCTATGCCAAGTTACCAACTGTATCACTTATGGAACATTAATTTTATCTTTTCATTGTTATTTATTTAGTTAAGAAAGAAATTATTATTGCCAAATATGTCGAATTATAATAAAACTTCTTTTAATAATAAGTAATTTGCTAATAAATATCAACCTATTTAAAATCCAATTTAATCCAGTCACTAAACAAAACTTTCTCATTTAAATATGTGGAGAATTTATTTCATTTTTTAGTCACTCATTTTAGTAGCATTTTACTTTTAATGTCAACTTTTATTTGCTTCTATTTCGGTTCTCAACTTTAAAAAAATTTCTATTTTAGGCATAAATATCAAAAATCTATTGTAGACCTGTTACTAACTTTATTTAAAATTGAGAATTTCGAATGGGCTTGGGCCGCCTCCACCGACCTTGCTCCTCAACCATATATTTACACACCTAAACTACGGATCCTAAAAGCTAGTTAGTGTTCATTTTATTGCCGTCGTCTATCACATCGTGTACGAAGGAGAAAATGAAAAACCCAACTAAGGATCAAGAGGAGATCGATTTTCTAGCAACAAAAAGATCAAACACACTCATACTTTTGAACTTCATGTTTCCATATCACTCAAACTATAGGAATGACGACAAGGAGAAAAAGGTAATATATGTGAATTATTCAACATTCTATATTTATTTATTTATTTATTTTCATATAAAAACAACTGTCATAAAGAATCTTTATCGAGTTTTCTTTTGATTTGGAAGTTAAATGGTATATCTATCATGTAAGATAGTAGGGTTTAAAGTTGGAGTATGTTGTGTTTAATATGTGGATTTTTGTTGTAGATTTTTGGGTGGTCATCCTAGATTAGAGAAACTTGTTCAAGTTCTTTACTTATCCTTTGTGTTGTGAAGTGGTAGGATCTAGGATTTTAGAGGTGTTAGGGCTTAAAGTTTGAGCGGCTGGCGTGTTGCATGTGCATAGTGATATGTGGTTTTGTGTTGAAATGATTTATTGGATGGGGTCAGGTAGGACGTAGCAACAGCATGCGTAGAGTGTTTCATCTATAATTCTTTTATTATTTTTATTTTATTTTGGAGTGTGATTTACATCTAGAGATGTTTAGAAAACGACTGTAAAATTCTAGATGATGTTACATTTGAACGATGTGGTTTTGGATGGTATAAGTTACTTGGTTTGTCATGGAGATTAGGGCATTAGGGTAAGTCGAAAAATTGCTGGGTCGAACAATGCTTTGTTTGGTAGGATTACAAGATCCTAAGGTGATAGCGCGATGGGACGAGATGCAAAGGCTTATTGAACCACTTGTCAAGCGATAGAAATGGTAGTGTGTTTTGGTACTAGATAGGTTTAGGCGTGATGATGAGAGAATTTATTTTAAGGAGGAGGGTTGTCAGGATGATTGCGTTGGGTAAGCGCCTTTTTGAGTACTAGATGCTGTGTCGAAATGTTTCTACAATTTTTGGTGCGTCATAGCACGGAGCTTGGTTGTAGAAAAGTTTGAGGTTGCTGACCCAGGGTTTCGGTTCTTTTCCAGCATCGTATGTCTATATTTTTTGTTTTTTATTCTACGGACTCAGGCCTGCTTTTGCTTGGACTTGCCATGATACGATCATGTTGCGATTTGGTTATCTATGTGTGTAGTGATTATTTATTTGTAATGTTGTTACTATTCACTTAGGTCTTTATAAATTTTATCATGCGGGACAAGAGAGAGAAGAAATAGGAGAAAAAGAAATATCCAAGACAAGAAACTTATTTAATAGCAGTAACCTTTCTCTTGTTTTCGCCATTTTGGAGAAGTGGATTCCACTCGGATGTTTGCTCAGCACTTGGGAAGAGTGGTTAGGTTGGAGATTGGCAACTTTGAGGCGACCGTCAGGTGATCAATGGAGGTTCACATATGATTACGGAGAGACGATGCGCATGGATTGTTAGCAACGTTGGAGGACCAATCTCTCGACTCACGCGCATGACTCTCACCTCAACTTCCGGTCACACTCTCACCTCCCGTATGAACGAGTGAGCGTGCTTCGCCGCACCGCGCGACTGAACTTCCGCATCGTCAACGAATTTCGCTTAACAAAGATGGACTGGGAGCAGAGATGCTGGGACACCACCCTCCTTGCTCGTTAGTTCCAACAGCCATGCTTCAAGGAAGGAGACCGTGATCATGATGACCTACTTAACCAACCTGCTGGAGGTACACTTTTCAGCTTACAATCTTAACAAATTCAGACATACTTTCTTCTCTTTCTTTCTGTTTGTTCTGTTTTGGTTTCTTTTTTTCTGTTTTTTTCTTTTTTGTTCTTTCTTTTTCGTTTTGTCTCTTCTTGTCGCGCACGTAAAGGGTGAGAGAACCACTACCAGGCCAACAAGACCATCATTCTTATTTCTTTCACGTCCAAGACATATGATGAATTACCTGAACATAAATAAGCATGCAACTACCTACGCATCATAATTACAAACTACATCCGAGGATCCCCTTTAATGTAACCAACCTTTTGTCCGAGCCTCCCGGGTGGCCTGCAATATAGGTTCATTTCTTTGCATTGGTCACTGCTGACCTCTCCCTACATACACACAAGACCTAAGGGCCACTATTCCGCACATCGCAATCCCATCACCACGTCAATAATTTCACATCACTTGAATTTGTAAATCTTTCACCCTATCCTCACACTCCTTTCATCCAAGAGATTTCTCTATCTTTCAAAATCAACCCCGAATATGACATCAACGTATTACAACAGCCTTTGTTGTTTACTCAAATAAATTAGCTTACTATAATTAACAATCAATCAAATAAAAAATATCAGCATGGAATTGTATACGTTTATTTATTTTTTACGAGATTTCCCCCTACTGGCCTCTCACCATTTGCAGCATACCACAAATTTCATGGGGTGGAATGCGCTATATGTAATATACTTTGCCCTTAACACAATATTACTTTCATACAACATAATCTAAAAATAAACTACTTTTACGAACACTATGGGTCGACTTACCTCATTTATGATTTTCAAAACAATCATTATTTTCAGTACAAAAATAGCATTATAGACTTTTATGATTTTAGCAAACCTTGATCATAGTTATATCACCTATTTGAAACCAAAAATCTATTTTAGACCTAGGCCTTATGAGCCAGAATCGAGCTCCCACTATCTTGCCCCCTCCGCCCCTCATCAACAAACGAAATCTACATTCCCTTATATAAATCCTACGGAATACTTCCTTGAATCTTGGAAACAAAACAAATGCTCCTCATATGCACAGAAGGGTTTTGTGCCCCGAACCTCCATTACATGGCCCTATATAGTCGTTCCGCTCTTCTCAACCCCTCTCTGTTTCTCCTTGCTAACGATGAATAACAAACCAGAGGCTTTGCTTCCAGCTGAGTCTCGGTAAACCTCTGCTACTGCTCAACGCCCTCCTCACTTCACTCTCCTTCTCTCATCGTTCACTCTCAGCTCTCCCATCACGCCTAACTTTTGTTATTCAAGACCTCTGTCTTTGCGTCGCTGTACTCCTGACTCCCTGCGCTGCGGATAGGCATTTAAAGGAGTGACGTCCTCTCTTGTGTCCTCGGACCCTTCGTTGTTGTCTGAGTAGATCTCCCTCTACCGGGCCACGGCGCTAGCCCCCACCAGACCACCCGACTCACAACCACACCAGACAGACACAGCTCCCTCCACTACCACAATCCTAGCGATAGACTGGACCCTGAACAGATGAAATGAAGAAAAGACCAAAGTGAAGGAAGCCTTACCATAGCCGACCACTACAATCAAGCACTAAGCAAAGCTTCTGAGTTTATTCATATCTAAGGCAAAGGCAACAGAGGACGCGCGAGTTTAGACGGAGACAGAAGAACGCGAACTCCACCACTCACGCTAGCCATGTATATTGGGGCACAATAAAACCCCACCCACCACCCCTTGGTACCATAGAGCACTAGCAATTTGTCTTCTGTTTTCACAAGATTCCACAAGGCACAACCGATCTACAGCCGATTAACCCTAAAATTACGATTCTCTGTTCATCAACATTACGCTCGTCGAGCTTCGGACCCCGCTCTCTGCGCCGCCCTCACTCACCAACCCTAGTCCTACAAATACCCACTTTTCCGCGTACTCCTCCACACCACACATCACCTCTCCGCAATCCATCATCACTATACGAAGGTGTAGCTAAATCATAAAACATACCTACCCACCCCATACACTCATCCTCGTCTCTTCTCAACTCACCAGGCGAGTGTGTGTGAGAGAGGACCCTCCACACTAACTGACCCCGTACACACCTAAACCCCATAGCTGCCTCCTCAAACAACCTCAGGTTCTCTATACCTTTAGCCCCCAGTCACCTCTCTTCGCTCCCATCAAAGTAATAATTGTTTAGAAAGTACTTACACATCTAGCGCCATCACCCACACCATGAAACTTATTGCCCGTATTGCCCAACGATGTGAGGAAACCCCCGCACCCACACCGGGCAGTGACGCGGAATTTAAAAACTAAACTTAAATAACCATGCCATGCTGACCTTATCTTTTTCATTCCACTCTCATTCTGCTAAGTTATTAGTAAATAATTTATTGATAAAGAAAACAAAGTTTCTTAATAACGCTATGATGTCACTCACTTGGGCTCTATCTTCTTCCAAGGACATGAGAGGAACACCATCGCTCTTGGACTGAAGAGCTTGGCGGCGTGCACATAACGTGACCATACATCTAGCACAACTTCCACAGATGACCTTTCGACATTCACCTTGAACCGTGAGTGATGATCTGCATGAAGTCGCGGATGGGCTGCGTAGTCCTTTGGGTATCATTAGGAGAGTGCACGCGATGGTACCAAGGCAGCAAAATACAACCTCCATATTAGATGCACACACACAAATTCGTTACATTAGAAAGGTATTCCACCTCGTTATTACCTAATTATCGCACTCGTAGCCATGTTCCATTCAGCAGTCTTATCATTAGTACATCGGAGCTGCATCGATACTTCGCGCTTCGGACTGTGAAAAAATAGAGATCCGCTCTTTTTTGGCCGGTGCTAATCTCCTCTGCCGTGCATTTGTACAAGCAGAAAAAGAAAGAAACAGGACAAAAACAAACGAAACAAAACAAAAAAAACCAACAAACAAAAACAAACCACACCACTAAAACAAAACACAGAAAAAAAACAGCAAAGCTGCATTTTGAACGCTTCTTTAACATTCCATGACACTGAACAGTGCCGTACCTCCCAGTCGGGGTTGGAACCCCCCCGGATCGCATCGCGCATGTCACTCTTTGCCTTCCTCACATTAGGTTGCAACCTAAACATCAAGCCACGCTCCCCACCATCTTCTCGCCAGTCCATCCTTTGGTTAAAAATTTTGACCATCAACCAGCTTCATGCCTACTCCCTCGCAACGCCCACCTCTTCCTATAGCAGTACAACCTCGCCACACCTCGTCGCACCCGATCATTAGCTCCTCCTATAACCAATCCGTCCTCCCCAACGTTGCTTAAATAAGATGCGCCATCATCTCCTCCGTATGTATGTAGAACCCTCCCATTGAGACCCCTGCAACGGCTCGGCCTCAAAGTTGCAAATCTCACCTAAACAACTTTCCCAAGTGGTTGACAAACATCGATGGAATCAACTTCAAAATGCGAGAAACAACGGAAAAAAGGAACTTACTACCTATGTAAGTAAGTTCAGTTCATTGTTTGGATATTTCTGTTTTTCTTCATTTTTCTTTTTTCGTTGGACCATGATAGCAATCATTATAAAGACCATAAACAGTGTGCTTGTGAATCACAGATCACCAACATTCACACATCAAACTATGCAACACTAAGATAACCAAATAGACAATGATCCTATCATGGCAAGGTCAAAATAAAAGTATCCGCGTAGGAATAAAAACAGACCAAATATAAATACGATGTGAAAGAATCCAACCCTTGGTGCACAATCAAACTCTTTCTGATCAACAATTGTAGCCAAAATGTTAAAACCATTTCGCCAACAGCACTCTATATAGGTTACCCAACGCACATGCAGCCTACAACCCTCTCTTAAAATAAATTTCATCATCATCACCACTAACGACGCGTAAGTTAGTCCCAAAACATACCAATTTGCGATGGCCTTCATAATGGGTTCAAACGTAACCTTGCATGTCCAGGCTATATTAAGATTCTTGTAGACCTAAAAGCACAACATGTTCGACACAACTTTCTTCGACTTTTACCCTGAACTCCCTTAATCCTCCATGACAACCAATAGAGCGTCCTATAATCGCGAACCGCACATCGTGTCGCAATAACACGGTATCCTAAAATTTTTACCGTGGTTCTCACGCATTCTAGCCTGTATCACACGTTACCAAAATAAAAATAAAAAAATAACAATAAAAGATTATGTGAGAAAATCTACCATGCTTCTTAGTCCACCCTGACCATCAATAAATCTTCAAGCACAAAACCACATGAATGATATGAAACACCGCAGCCTCAAACTTTAACCCTAACCTCTAAAATCCTAGGACTACCACTTCGAGCAACAAAAAAATAAGTTAAAAACTGACAAGTTTCTCTGAATCTAGGATGGCACGCCAAAAGTCTACCACAACAAAAATCCAATATTTCAACACCAATAGCTCCAACTTGGAAAACTACTTCGTTACAGAGTAGATATACGCATTATAACTTCCAAAATCAAAAGAAAACGTCGGATAAAGGATGCTTGATATGACATGTTTTTATATGAAAATAAATAAAATAATAAATAAGAATGTGTTGAATAATTCATATTATTACCTTTTTCTCCTTGTCGTATTCCCTATAGTTTGAGTGAAATGAAATCATGAAGTTCAAAAGTATGAGTGATGTTTGATCTTTTGTTGCTGAAAATCGATCTTCCTCTTGATTCTTAGTTGGGTATTCATTTTCTCTTCTTACACGATGGATAGACAACGGCAATAAAATGAACACTAAATTGCTTTTAGGACCGTAGTTTATGTGTAAATATATAGTGGCAGATCCCAATGTAGGGTAAGGGCGGCCCAAGCCATTCGAAATTATCAATTTTAAAATAAAGTTAGTGAAAGGTCTACTAGAGATTTTTGATATTTATGACTAAAAGAGAAAATTTTTTAAAGTTGAGAACCGAAATAGAATCAAATAAAGTTGACGATTAAAAGTAAAATTGCTACTAAAATTGAGTGACTAAAAAATGAAATAATTCTCCACATATTTAAGTGATAAAGGTTTTGTTTAGTGACGGGATAAAATTGGAATTTCAAATAGGTTCGGATATCTTATTAGCAACATCTACCTTATTATTAAAAGAAGTTCTTACCTTATAATGTCGGACACTATTTCGGCAGGTATAATAATTCTGTTCTTAAACCTAAGATAATGATACACAAGAAACAAGGATAAGATAATTTCCAGTAGAGTGATACAGTGGTGGGGTTAACTGGTGGGCCCACGATAGACAGCTGCATCTCGAATCCTCGTTTATTGCTACTTTTCACCTCCCATCTGCCTTTTAAGCTTACCCAAATTTTTTCTTGCTTGCTGATTTCTTCCTGGTTTACTATTTATTTTTTACAGTTGCTCCAAAGTGCTGCAAGTCACTCACACGTGTTTCTAATTGACAATTGAATTGTGGAAATCTTTGATAATGTAATGGTCAGATTAAATAGGTAACCATTACTCACATATTACATTACAGGTGAGACAACCTGGAAAATATGACGGAAATATCTTTGCTTTAATAATTAATTTTTTTGTTGAATTTTCTATATGACAATATAGTTAATAGACGTTCTAGATTTCATCAATGAAACTATAGATGTATACTCTTATATGTAGGGTGTTAGTAAGAGTAAAATTGTTCGTGTATACTGTATGATATAGGACAATGACTGTTATGCCTAAGGAAGTTATGTCATCGGAGCTTAGAACTGTGTCTTAGGACAATTAATTCTCTGTAAACCTATCTTTTTCTCGATCAGATAATTCGATGCTCGAATCTTTCATTATGAGAGTCATAAGGTATCAAAAGGCAATGAATGAGCATAGAAGGGTCTATCATTGACGCTTCTATCATAAATTTGTAAGCGAGATATTGGGAGGAAACCATGACGGGTAAATTTAGATTTTTAAAAACTTAGATAGAGATATTTGTTATAAAGATAAGTTTTCTTATTATGCATAAGTCCAAAGGGAATGTTAATATGCAGATACAACGTGTTTTCCCTTATGTTGAATGTGCCGAAAATGTAACGAAATCGTTTGTTATTGAGTCTTTAAAAGTGTGGCTTCGCGGTAGACACTTAATTTGATCCTATTTAATTTACGGTATTTCTGTATGTTATTTTGCGAATTACTTAAATATAGTTGTCTTTTACTATGATACATTCTTGTTGTCATCTAAATTTGGTAGTTTTAGATAAGATCCGACCAATTTGCATAAAGCGTAGGCAGTCTCTTATAAG
>VALG01013119.1:19737-37342 GCA_009835305.1 Ipomoea purpurea
ATTAACAATTAATTAATGAGTTCTACTACGTACATATACTTTAAAATTTACTCTATTAATTTTACTCCATGATATAACAACTAAGTATATGACATTTTCATCATGTGGGTCTCAGGAAAAGTTTCTACGGACCTACCGCCAAGATTTGTAAGGAGTAGAAGCTCAAACTAAAAGTATCCATAATAGTAGAGTTTTTTGTGGTTTTGAGGAGTTTTTGTAAGTGTGATTGGGAAAGAGAATAAGGAAGGGGAGAGAAAAAAGGAAAGAAAAAAATAAAGCAAAACTTATTTTAAAAATATATACATAAGTACTATATATTAGACTATATACGGTGTTTACGTCCTTGGCAATCTCAAGTCAACTTATACTGTATAGACTATGGTAGATTGATACATATTATGCAGCATCGTTGTCTTCTTAATATATATAGCTTCACGCTGGAAGAATTCCAATGTAATGACCATACAGAGGTTACACTGCGATAGTATATAAGTACCTACTGTCGGAAGCCAGGCCTTTATATATCATCTCAGTACTATAATATAGTAGTGTTTTTTTATTAAATAGTATAGTATCTACTGCTACTTTGAATTGATAAGCAATATAATTAGCTACTAGCCAATATATTCCATTCATATCAATTCATTTCCTTTTCAGCATTCGAATGCCTACATCTCCTCTCTAATAGAAGATGAGTGTCGGGCGCTCTCGCATGTAACGAGGTCAGCATGGGCTCGCGTGCACTTGCACGCGCGAACGTGTGGCTTCGGGCTGTAGCGCGAAACCGCGCAATAGCTGCCTTCTTCGGTGCTCTGATAATTTTTCTCTTTCTCTTGGAACCAGAAGTGAACTCACTCCTTGCAGGGAGAACTTCCTTTTTTCGTCAATCTCCCTCCACTATTCCGATGGCCGTCGAAAAGAACTCGGCAGGGGTGCGGCGACGTCGACCAAAACAACAAGATTTCCTAAAGCCCGTCTGCATTACGGACGAAGGTGCTACATTGGAAAGCGCGACTCTTAAAACAGGACTTGGAATAGAGGTAGGTTTTTGTGCCCCGCACTCCGCATGATAATTTGTTGTCACTGATATTAATCTGCCATATTTTTTAATCAATTATCAGCATACCGACGTACAGCTCTATACGACTAACAGTTGGAGTAACCTTATACCGTGTGTAGTTCGTTGCCCAAGTAAGTTGCCTATTGAATCATATAATCCTACTAAGAGTTAGTCGCTAGGGTACTCAGCTGAAACACCAAATTTACACAAACCGAAAATAGCTAACATGCAATAAGTTGTAAACTAGAATATATATGTAAGCTACGTAATCTTATATATGTTTAATAAATTATAGCGAGACATCAAGGAGCCAATTGCGGCATAACCTGCACCCCGCCCCGCCTGGACCTCCGTGACCCAGGCGGGAGCCCCGGGCTTAAAAAGCCGCCTCCTGGGCGGAGGTCAAAATTTCCCCCTAAGCCTACAGGCAGTAACGTTGGAATGGGTCGATCGCGCCGGTTAATCAGATCAGCAAAACGACTCAGAGAGACTATTGACGGGGCTCTATCTCCACGCCAAATAGGATAACTGGAAACAAGGTAAGTATTGATTAAAAAACGTGGAATCAACTACCAATTATATCTCCCTTCCTGATCCAGGTCAACCGCCCCGCCAACGCTTGAATGCTACTACGAAATGAGAAGTACCATTGTAATATTTTTCTTAATGAATATCTTGTTTATTCTAAAAAGTTATTCATAAAAATTAATGCAAATGATATAAAGTGGTAATAGACAACTAATATAATATTGTATTTTAAAACATAAGCTCTTTTTTATTTTAAAACATAAACTCTTTTATAAAATTAGGGTAGAGTATACAAGAGACAACAAACAACTAATATTTTTATTATATTATGAAAAAATGAACTTTTTCTAACAAGTAGTGCAAATTATGCAAGAATTACTTAGATAATTAATATCATATTGCACTCTAAAACGTAACTCTTTCTAATATTTAGTATAGATAATGTTAAAAAATAAATTAGACAACTAATAACTTATTATATTCCGAAAAATGAAACTCGATCTTTCCTTAAACATTAAGTGTAAAGACTGTTAGAAGGGTAAGACAACTAGTATATTATATTGTTGAAATTCTCAAAAAGAAACTCTAAAAATTTGTGAGAAGTTTAGCTACCCATCTTTATTATGTTAATTGTTTCATGCTACAACGAATAACTAACCCTCTTAGCATTTAAATTTATTAAAATTTAGTTTAATTTTTTGTTGATATTCTAAATACAACTAGAAAATACATAATATGTTAACTGCAATAGATATATACTTTTAAACTGAAAGTACACAGGCTATGTTGTGCTTAAAAGTGTTTGGTAAAATTAACTTTTTAATAAGCTGATAAATGTAAAAAGACAAAAAAAAAGACATTTTTTATAAAATTTAAATTAATTTGTTTACATATTAAAATTTAACAATTTGTCTTTAAAAAGAATTAACATTTAAAATAAAATTGTTATCGTAATTATGATCTAGCATCCCATAGTGAAGTAGCAATATTATTGCGAATCTCCTTCCTCTCATAAATAATAATAATAAAAAATAATATAATAATAATAATATAATAATAATAATAATAACAAATATAAATAAATACATACATAACAATAACAATACAATAACAATAACAATAACAATAAGAATAAGAATAAGATAAGAATAGTAATTAATAGTATAATTGCGGTGAAAGTAAATGATTTAATTAGGAAGGATAAATGATGTAATTTTATTAAAATAATAAGGAAAAGATGAAAAAAAAAAAAAAAAAGTTAGGAAGCTACTAGCTTATTTTGAACGCATACTTAAGGTAGCGTTCCCAAATAAACTCTTATTTTATGCTACGAGTTTATTTTGAGAACATTATCAAACAAAGCTTATAGCTTATTAGTAGCTCAAAATAAGTTATAAGCTTCTAAATAAGCTCGGTCAAACAGACTCATAATATATTATTTGCAGATGTATAATTTGGACAAAATTTACAATAATGCGCTTAGTGTACCATGGTCCGTCCCTGACGCATATTATGTTGTGCAATTGTGTGCACCATTATGCAAAAACAACATCGTTTTGACTAAAAACGCGCGTCCCACTTAAAAAACAAATTCAGGTTCAATTCCCGGCAATAATATTTTTTTTGTGCATAATTTGAATTACATATCCATAAATTCATAACTATATATCCACAAATTTACTAACTATATCCATCAGTGAATGAATAACACAAATTCAGAATGAATGACTAAATATCCACAATCATGAACTAAAATCCACAATCAATGAACAACATAATATTGTTGAGGAAAATCGAAACTGATTTTATTTTTTAATAGGACACGCGTTTTAGTCAAAATGACCGTCGTTTTGTAGACGTTGCAAGAGCATAACTATTGCGTCCATGATATAACTATTGTTAAACCTCTTTACGATTTCAAAAATATTGGAAGTGATTTAATCAAACTGAACATGCAAAAAAGGTTTGGGATTTGAACCATTAACTTCTTTTGGGAAGGTCCAGTGGTCTGTGGCCCTCTCTCTTGTAGGCTGATTTGGAATTCAATCCAACACAAATACAAGTCCAGTTATGAATCCAGTTCTACAATCTATTCAATGTTTTATGTTGGATAAGGGAGAACTAGGATACTACATCCACTTAATAATAGTTTAGCCTCAACTATTATTAATACAATCCTACAATGATTTATTGTATGAGGCCCAGGTTTTTTCATACAATCATTAGGTCCATACAGTTGTGTGGACCATATTTTGTCTACTATAAAATAATGTACATTCAGTACAAAATAATGTACATTCAATTAAAATAATGTACATTATAATTTAGGGGATGTAACATTATTTTTGTTCTGAGTGTACATTATATTTGTATAATGTACATTTAGTATATTAAAAATGTACATTTTGTTATGGTCCATATACCATTATATGGACCATGGTCCATACAATAATTTGCCTTTCCATACACTTTTTGTTTTAGATCATGATTTTTATTTTTTTTAGGGAAAAAGGTCAAATAGGCCTCGTAAACTTTTTAAAGATGCAATTACACTCATCAACAATTTATTTAGGTGCAATGAAGCCCAAAAACAAGTTAATGACCTGCTATCACAGGTCATTAGCGTTCAAGCCACCTTCTAACCGAATTTCTGACAAAAAAAAATGATCGGTAAAATTTCCGACAAAAAGTGTCCGGGCGGACTGACGAAATTATCCGATCCAGCTTTTTTTGGCCGGAAATATCTTCAAGAGCACTTTTTTTTATGTCAGTCGCAAATTCACTGGAATAGTGCTTGAACTAAGACGCCTGTGAATAGCAAGGTTCATCTATACTTGTTTTGAGCTTCATTGCAACTTAAATGAATTGTTGTGGATGTAATTGCACCTGTTTAAAAAGTTTAGGGGCCTAATTGACTTTTAAAGAACCAAAGTTCGAAGGGCCCTATTTGAGCCATTTTCTCCTTTTTTTTCTTATTACACAGACAGAAAGGGAACACTCACATATACAGCGCAATAGTTTGGCTACATTAAAATACATCGAACACGGTAAACCCTCGCCACATACAAGGTCAAATCGCATATAGTGAACAAGCCACTTGGTTTTGTTAATCGTTCATTTTTGTGAATAATAAAAGAATGATTTGATTTTAAAAAAATAATACAGAATGAAAAAAAATAAAGAAAGGATTTTGAATTAGCTTCTAGATTTGTTTTTGGTGTAAACTAAAATCTTACTCTAATACTATTCAATTCAGGAAAATGTTTTTGCCAATTTCAATTTCCGCCCCTAATGAAATTGCATTATTATAAGGTATTACAATACCCAACTTAAATGAATTAGCATCAATTTTAAGGTATCCGTAAATCATCATACTTATCTATTTTTCGCAATACATGTTAATCTACAATATTTGTTATTCTATGATGAAGCAGGTAATGACATTTCAGTATTTTTAAGTTAACATTTATTATATAAATTAATTTTACTGTGTTTACTGGAAACAAAAAAACTTAGCAGTATCCCAATTTTAAAAATAAGATTAACCTGTTTTTTTTTTAATTTATACTATTTGTGATATGTAGCTATAGCTTTAATAACATGTTTTTATATACTAGAGAAAATTTAATTTCATAATTCTTTTTATTTGTATATTGTTTGATTCTCCTAATTTTTAAAATTTTTTTTTTAATGTGTGTGGATTGTGTGTGGTTGTGTGTGTGTATATAGTACTCAGTATACCTAGTAATATATACTATATATATCAATTCATTTTAATGTCACTTTTTAAATTTTCTATGTGGTATGTTATACCACACAATTCTTTCATAATATTGCTCCAACAATGATGTGTATGTCGACTATAACCAAGCAATTTAGTATTGTTAAACGAAAAAATACATTTTATGAATAAGTTTTAATTTCATAAATTAATATTTTATTTTAAAATATTATCAATAATAAAGTTACTTTTTTTTAATTTTATGCGTGCATCGCACGGGGTAAAAACTAGTGTGTTTTAACGCCAAGTGGGATGGACGACTAATTCCCAGAATCACAATAGCCAATGAATAAAACTAATTTTATTATCATGTTAGGAAATGAACATTATGAGATAAAATGAAGAGAAAATATCATTTTTCATAAGAGTTAATTCCAGCATTGATTCTCTGATTATTGTGATTTTTCAAAATTGATTCTCGTCTTTAATTTGGACAAAATGAATCCTTGACTATCAGATTTATTTCGACAATGGTCTTCCGTTAAGTAGTAGTTTGATTGGCGTTAAGTAGAGAGATATTTAAGTCATTTTCTTTATTGGTTTCCTTCTTCCTCGTAGTATATGTATCCCTCCGGCATCGCCGTGCAAACCTTTGGTTCTACACGGCTGTGATCGTTGCTTCCGCAGCAGGACTCAATGTCTTCCTCCACCGGCGCGAAGGCAGGCAGGAGACACGCTCGTCGGCGACGTGAGCGAGGACTTGCTCCAGAGAGATATCATGGCGGCCACGTTCGTCTGCGCCGATTGTTGATTAGATCTCTGATTTACGGCCGATTGTGCTCTTTTCCTAGAAATTGAGCCGCAATTTGTCAGAAATTCCAGATCGGAGGATTTGAATCGAGACCGAGCAGATCGGTCAACTGGATTAGATAATCTGAATGAAATTGAAGCGGATTATCGTCCAATTGTTAGATTCTCAGGCGGAATGGGGAAGGCTGGTTCAATCGGAGGAGAAATTCCTTCTAATTGGACAATTTGCGAGGCAGATGCCGCATGGACCTTATTAGGGCAAAGATGCGTTCGGTGCTGCAATTGGAAGGGGGTTAAAATAGGATCACTGGATCGCATGAGCATTCTCTTGCGATTGCAGGAAGATTTAGCTGAGAGGCCAAGCAACGATCAAAGGTTGTCGACTCTGGTTATCAAGATGGACTCCAGACTAGATCTCGAACAAAGACGCACCATTGCTGGAATTAACTCTTTTTTCATAATGATACTATGTAATCAATACATGCATGCATAAACATTATAGGCATCTCGCTCTAAAGTAATGTCCTTAATTTTCTTATCAACTCCTATGATGCATAAAAACTTTTAAGTCTAATTTTTGCATTTCAGAAACATTTCATTCCATAGAGCATTTTTATTATCATGCATTTTCATAATTCAAATAATTTTAAAAATCTATTTCTTAAAAAAAGCCAAGTAAACAATATAATTAAATATTTATGCATAGAATTATAAATACACATTTAATATTTATACATTTCTGTCGCCCATTCCCATGGTCCCTAAGTACCTAACTACCCAAAAAGAGAAACAACATATGCGTGTGCCAGCAGGAGAGCAAGGAAATAGCCATAACTCAGTGTCGGGACAACGTCAAACTGAACCTTCGCGATCCAGTACATGTGTAAGAAAGATAAAAGTTTTTGTGAACCTATTTTCCGGATATTTATTCGTGATTTGTGTTGGGTCAAGATAAAAATATAATACTTATATCAGAAAATATAATATTAACTATGAATAAAATGTTTGTATAAGTAATAAACACTTTATTGATAATTATTATTATATTTTTCAGTATAAATATTACATTTTCATCTTGATTCTACCCGGCTCACGAATAAGGATCCATAAGATTGTCTCACAGGAGAGTTACTTGTACTATGTAATGGACAATTGTTGGCGATTTTTATATTGTGAATTATTTAGATTATGTATATGCAGTTAACACATTATAATTACTTATGTACATAGGCTCTGTTTGGCAGAGCTTATTTTTAGGAACTTTATAGTTATTTTAAGCTACTAATAAGCTTTATAATTTTGTTTGATAATGTTCTCAAAATAAGCTAGTAGCTTAAAATAAAAACTTACTTTGAAACGCTACTTTAGTCTTTAGATAGCATTTAAAAAATAAGTAGTAGCTCCCTAATTTTTTTTAATCTTTGTCCTTATTATTTTAAATAAATGACATCCTTTACCCTCTCCATAAATTTCTCTTCTCCTATATTTTTCTTCGTTCTCTTTAATTTGCAACTTCACCACCCGCAACTCCTTTATTTCATTTGAACAAGTCTTCATATCTTTAGTATGGTTTTTCTTTTACTTTTCATTTTTTTTTAGTTTGAATTTTAAATTTGCAACAATATTGATACTTCATTATGAGATGCTAGATCATGGTTATGCTAATAATTTATTTCAAAATGTTAAATTTTAATGTGTAAACAAACCTATTTAAATGTAAAACTATATACATTTTATGAAGATGTCGTTTTTAGTCTTTTTATATTTATCAGCTAATCAAAAAACTTATTTTACCAAGTACTTTTAAGCATAATAATCAGCTAGCTTAACAACTCTTAAGTTTTCAGCTTATAGCTTATGGCCTTGTTTGGTAAAATAGTTAGCTTATAGGTCATTTTGGCTTATTTGACCACTATTAACTTTTTGATTTGGTTAATTAAATTTTTGTAACTCCAAAATGCTAAAATGTAAAAGCTGCTAAAAGCAACTTTTCCAATTAATTTTTTTAGAAAGAAAATTATATACCAAATAACTATCGGCTAATAGCTAATTTACCAAACACCTTCTATAATCAGCTAATGTTATCAACTAGTTATCTTCTAATTAACTCAATTAGCTAACCTAACAACTAACAGCTATTCAGCTAACAACCATTTACCAAACATGACCTATATTTTTCAACTTTCGATTACATTTTCAACCTAAGTTTGTCAAACATTCATAGTATAGTATGTACAGTTAACACATATAATAAATTTATATACATACAATTAACATATTATGTTATACCATTAATATACTAAGTATCTTTAGTTTTATTTACATATACATCATTTATGGACTTTACTCATGATATATTTGCGAGTAATGAGTGAATGGGCCAAGACCTCCACTAACCAGAAAAAGGAAATGTTCAAATGCTCTGAGTGAAATGGGCCAAGGCCTCCACTAACCAGAAAAGGAAATGTTCAAATGCTCTGAACAACAACGTTACATTTATTTTATTTATTTTATTTAATACAGGATTTCCACCATCAAACACAACAATTATCATTGTGTAGATCAGAATTCACACAGGTCATAGTTGTGTAGATTATATTATCAAATAATGTAAATTCAATACACAAAATATGTACTTTTAGTATATTAAAAATATATATTATATTTAAAAAAATACATTATTTTGTATAATGTTCATTTTTTATGGTCCACACAATATATAATTTGTCCAAACACAGTGACTAATCCCCTCGTTAAATTATAGGCACCACTTCTAGTAGAACAATAGACTTAAAAATTTAAGGTTGCTCCATATCCAAAACTCAAGAACGAACCCTTGATTTTTGTTTAAAGATGAATGAGTCCCTTCCAGCGTTACATTGTTTCTAGTTATAATGGGACTTTATATTGTGTCATCGTGCGTGGTTGGATCTAGAATTGAAAGACAGGAATATAATTATTCCCTTCTGGACGTGGTGTATTATTATTTGGTGATGTCCAGACTAAAATAAAAAAATAAAAAAATGTAAGTCCGACGTCGAATGGTTCCGTCAGACAAGATTCTATGATTCTATCCTTGACTATGTTGTCTGTCCCGCCTCTTTATGCGGCATCTGGTACGTGTTCTATTATTGAAGTTAGTTTACGATGACAAATCGCCATTGCCAAGTGCTTAATTATTTTAATGGATTTATTCAAAATGCGGACACAGATAAGTGAACGATAAATAATTTGTCGAGTTTCGATGGATACAAAATTTTGGGCAGGACTTAATAACGATTTTAATCAAGTTTAGTGGATTCGAATTTTTTAAATTAAAGTAACGATATTAATGTCATTTATATATACGTTCAAAAGGATTAATAAGTGTAACCGGGAATGATTTTTCTTCTTTTAAAAAGTTGATCTTTCACCTCAAGGTCTTTTCATGCCCCGATCTAATAAGAGATGTGAGAAGAAGTAAATTACGGTAACTCAATGAGTCATTGGCTCAGTAGACAGCTAGACATGGTTAAATGTCGATGCGCACAAATGATATATCTTTACTTTGGGTATAATTCTTAACTGTCACTGCTAAATTTTGAATATTGATCTCTTTTCTTCTTCCAAATAATACCTACTGAATCAATGAGTAAAGTCCGAGCGGACACGGGATTGATTCTTAAATTGATTTGTCTTATATGAAAATGAATATGTGAACTATTACATAAGAATTTGTGTATGTATAATGTACGATTTATATTGGAATAAAAATTGAATTGCTTATATATTTATGTTTTATATATTATATATTATATGTTAAAACTGACTACTTTTGACGAGTTTCAAGCAAAATATGAATATTAAACTCTAATTTCAAATCCAAAAAGGTGGGGACTTCTCTTCCAGAAGCTCAATCTGAAGCTATTAATTTACATATATATTCAGACTTCGATTAGAAACTAATATTCAATTATTCATCACCTAACTCATCCCGTATCATGTGATATTGTTTTTTTAGCCTAGTTATTAAGAAAACAATCATTATACTGTTAACTACAGTCCATACTACAAAATAAACTATTAACATACAAGTTTATTTCTAGTATATTAACTGTTAACGTTCATTGTAATACATTTTTTTTAAAGTTCATTTTACTGTAATTGTGTTGAAAAAAATCATAAAATGGTATTTTAAGTAGCCTATTTTATGGCCAACTATCATGTAGTGTGATGTTATTTGGATTATCCATCCAAGTGGATGGTCAAAGTTCGAACCTCGTGGTGAAATTTAGAAAGTATAGAACATATACTACCTTGTAAAGAATTATATTTAATTTGGATCAATAATCGATGTGATTCAAGTTCTCAAAATGAGAAATTGAATCAATCTCAAAAGCAGAGTCATTTCAAGCAGAAAAGGCTTGGAAGAAGCTATGAATGAGAAAATGAAGAAAACTGACAGAGTTGGAAAATTGAAAGATAAAAATAAAACAGAAAGAGATGTAAAAATAATTGAGGATCTTAGTGAGAATTGAAGCATGTGTTCCATCTCAACTAAAAGTTGAAAGAGATTTAAAAATAATTGAGAATCTTAGTGAGAAGTGAGAATTGAAGCATGTGTTCCATCTCAACTAAAAGCTATATGTTCACACGGCGGTGGGTTCCAAGCAACACGTGACCGGTAAACCGTAGTCGCTTACGAGTGGCGTTGAGATTCAAACCCATGACCTTTAGTCTGACTCTGATACCAAAATTAAAGCATGTGTTCCATCTCAACTAAAAACCTACCTTTAGTCTGACTCTGATACCAAATTAAAGCATGTGTTCCATCTCAACTAAAAGCCTAAGCTGATAGTGGATTGCACATTAATGGCTATAACATAAAGTAAAATTTTATATATATATAAGTTGTATTATAACTAAACTATACTTTCTTTTCAAAAAAAAAAAAAAACTACTTTAAAAAAATTATTTATATAATTATTATTTATATATGGTGGTTCCTGTGAGATCATGTTCCCATATGAAATCATGAGATCAAATTGTGAGCATCCAACTAAAAAAATATTAATGGTCATGATTTACCAATTTTTTAATTAAAATTAAATGAAATTATTTTCAGGGGTGATATAGTAAATAAAGGTATGATTTATTATGTATGGTTCAGAAACAGTGTTCCACATGTTTCAACTAAGAATACACATACGTACGTGGACGGACATTGGGGGCGTGAATTAAGGTGGTACATTTTCAGGTATACTACAAGCGCACACCCTGATTATAAGATGGTTATGTAATAGTAGTGTGCAACATGACCCAAATGGCTGTCACCACACCAACCATATTACGATTTTTGTACTAGTGTCGCATCATGTACACCAACAAATGGACAAATAGCTCTTTGTGGTCGATATGGTGTTGCCGTTAGAATTATGTTGATAATGAGGAAGGCTCATGTATTGCATTTTTGATGCACTAGGTCTCACAACTAATAGAAATTTTAGTTTTTACACTGTTTGCATCACTATCCACTAAGGAATGTGCGCGAAAATTAAACACATTTTCACTCAAATGAATATATCCAAAAATAATAAACATAGCTCTAGAAAATATTAATATCTATCTAAATTAAATTTTTGGATGAATTTATAGGTATTGGTTTAGATATATTTTTAGTTATACACGAATATAAATTTTGTTTATGATATAAAAATGTAAAAACATTACATGTATTAGATTTAAAATAAAAAAAAAAATAAAAAGCTATCAGAGTCCATTTTCCTATGTGTTTCACTATCAACCAATCAATACTTGCAACTAGGATCTTATGCACTTGACTGGCTTTATATATATGTCTCTGCTGAACTTATAGAGACCTTGAATCAGGATTGATGGCTCACTGTATGCGCATCTTGTATATTTTACGAGCTTGCTGTAGACCTCGAAAATTGAATGTGGTAGCACCTTTATATGATGTGCTCTTTTCATAGATGGTCTATATTTCTATAGTGCTATATGGAGTTCCTGCTTTAGGGATTTTTTCATTCAACTTCACTTTGAATTGAGGTTAGAGTGAGAAAGTAAGCATCAGAAAATGATGTTATTAAATGAGTTGTTCTTATATGTGACTTTTTTATATTCTATTTATTAATGCACTTCATAGTTCTAATGATAGTAAGATGTATGTATTATTCTTATATGTCATGATATGGCCTTATAACCACGCACTTCCTCTGGGCTACAGGAATGGTGAGAACCAGTGATTGGGGTAGTTGAATTGTCTCAGGAGCATTATTCATGGTTATTCTACTATATAACTATTAAATGCCATTAGGCTTTTTTCTTGTTGCTATATTTTAACTCCTTTGGCTGACCAAATTTTTCTACTTATTTTTACCGCTTCTGTGACATGTGGAGAGGGATGTGGTAAAATGTCAACTAATGGCATGATAATGGTTATTTTTTAGGATGATCTATCATTTTTTTACCTCTTTAGGCCACTTATATTGGCCTTAGTCATTTCATACTCGCAAAATCAATTAAAACCGTACTTATACATTATTCCTGTTTTATGGTAAAACTCAGTCTGTTAGAAAACCTACATGATTAATTTGTATATATACTTCCATGTAAGCCAAAAGGTATTGTGTTTAGTATTATCAATCGTCTGATGATTACTTTTATCACGTAATAGACATTCATATTTTCTTCATCGACACACAATAATATATAAAATTGCTAAAAAACTTTAGATAGAATCATATAATTACTAAAAATCTAGAGAGGCTTATTTCATTTAAAGAACTTACTATAGCTGGGTACCTATACAGTTTTTCTAGCACGCAATTTGGATACCTTTGGGAGGTCTTGGTTTTAGGACATTAGGACTTTAATTTCCATTTTGACTCTCATAGCTCGTTCCAACTTATTGGCTTTGTTTGGATAACAATTAGTTTGTTCGTCGATTCAGAAATAGTTTTAATTTAATTACATTCAAATTTTTTGAAATAATAATTATTATTTCTTGGCTCTCAGGATATAGAAGATATGTTGAGCATGATTTCCGTATTAAAATAAAATATATAACATTTATATAAATTCTAGATATACAATCATGAATTGCTCTATAATATCTAGGCAAATTCATCAAATATGACTGAAACTGATTCTTATAATAGAATATGGTATTTGTCTAAGATACAACTATCCAAGCAAAAAAAAAGAATATAGTAAGTTTTGAACTATTAAAAATATATAATACATAGTTGGAAGAGATTATTATTATATACATAAAGTCAAGGACCTATAGAACTTTTGCTTCAACAGATGCATTATTATATTTTGATTATTGATTATTGGATTATTATTATTATTTTTAAAATTTTCATTAGCAAAACATTGCACTGATTACATTATCATATTAACTTGAGATATAAAATTAGCTTTGATCCCATAATTTTCTCCCATAAATAAACTGCTTATATAATTTTCCAAATAAAAAAGGAAAAAAGTCCTATTCTTATTTATCACATTGCTGATAATCAGGCTGTTCCACTTAGTGCAAGAAAAGCAACAAAGTGGATCTAGTGAAGGATATGCTTCTTTTCTGCAGCTACCACACTTCAGTGAGGCTGTCATCAAGAAGATAGCAAGAAAGGTAAGACTCGTTTTTTTTTTTTTTTTTTTTATAATGAAATAGCAAACAGTAGACAACATGAAACAAGGGTATGTTTTGTTCTATTGCTGCGACACTAGTTCCACTTTTATGAATTGTGAATTAGCAGTGCATCATTGTATTGCTTTTGTTGGTCATATCAAACTCTTATTGTTAAGCCTCAAGCAACTTACTCTAATGCTGTGTTTTGCATTGATATCTCAACTTGTGGTTTCTTAAAGATGATGATTTTAAGTTAATCTTTTCTGTTTCAAACACAGAAAGTGCGCACGTTTCAAGACTTCCGAGATATGAATGCGGAAAGACGTATGGAACTGCTGACACAAGTTGCTGGCTTCCTCTGGTGCTGAATACCAAGATGTGGAGATGGTTCTTGAAATGATATACCTTCAATATCAATTGATATCTCATGTGAGACAGAAGGGGAAGAAGGAATTCAAGAGGTGACATAGTGACGATGCATGCTTGGGTCACTCTCAAGCGTGGTAATGGTTTGATCCGTGCACTGCCACATTCTCCTTACTTTCCCTTTGACAAAGAGGAGAACTTTTGGTTGCTGCTTGCCGACTCCTTTTCAAATGATGTTTGGCTATCCCAGAAGGTTAGCTTCATGGACGAAGCCACAGCCATAACTGCTGCATCAAAAGCAATCCAAGAGTCAAAAGAGGGTTCTGGTGCGAGTGCTAGGGAAATAATGGTGCTGTGAGAGAAGCCATTGAAAAGTGAAAAATGGTTCAAGGCTGGTGATGGGGAAGTTCCAGGCCCCACCCGAGGGGAACACAACTTACTAAATTTCCTGCTATGCACTCCTGATTGTGATGCAAAGTCAACTGATTAAGGTTCTGAAACGAACTGACAAGTTGGTGTCACGCCAGATCAGACCGCCCAGCTCCCGAGAAGGAATGAGGAGGAATAAGAAGATGACATGCTATATGATCACATGAAAGCGAGTACAGGAAGATATAAGATTAAAAGACCACAAAGGGGGCAAGGGAGTTGTGGCCAATGCACAACTCCAGAAGAAGGCACAGGCTCAAGCTCTGATATTGATTCATAACACCGAAAGCAATTACACCACACACTGTATATTGTTTTGTTACTCATCTTTCACCTGCTGTAAACTGTATATGTTCAAATTGGAAGAAAGGAAAACAAAGCAGCATTTATTTCACAAAACCCTACGATAGGGAGCATGGCAGGCTCGGATGGAAGGGAAAAAAAGAAATTTCATGATTCCGTTCCTCATTTACAAGTTAGACTGTCTTCGTTAAACTGTTACTACTTCATCTACATGAATAAATTGAATACCCATCATCATATATAGCATTAATGTTATAGATTTCTCATAGCTTAGAATCATTTTGCTATAAAGCTGCTCCTACGAGTCTTCGACCAAGATTTAGGAAGGGAAATGGAATCGATATAATATCGATCATATTTATCAGTAGAATGAATCATATAATGATTGCTCCCCTATGGGCTGTGACCTACTGGTATGGATTGCTCCCTATGTGGGGGAGTCAGCGTTCGAGCCTCATGAGCATATTATGATTATCCCCCCTTCCCTTTGTACATTAATACAAAATATATAGAAGAATTTAGGTTTACGTACTTACTAGGAGATACGATCCACAACTTCAGTCCGGCAATACAATACGTGCACCAATATATTGAAATACATTGATATCAAAGTCCTACAATTTCTATCTAAATTAATATTCCGTATGAAATTGGGTGACAGTATCCCATATCCTAGCACTATGTTCTAAGCAACTTGAAATTATGTGTGCGTAGAATTCGGTAGAGACTCTCAAAATTAATCCCCTAACAATCAACTAAACTCAAACCTATAATTCCAAGCCATAACTGATTTTTTTGAAAAAAATTCAAAGTCTAATGGATCCTTTATCCAATCAATTAAACAGACAACCATATTAAGAAATAATAATCACATAATAATGATATAAAATAATAAATCTGCAAACGTGCACGCACTACTTTGTAAAATTTTTTTTGAATTGAAAACAAAAGTGAATGATAACTACCATATTTCTTCACACTACATGAGAGTAATAAATAAAAGATCTATGCACAACATCAAAAAAAATTTTAGTTACAAACTAGAGACAACCTCAACATTAGCTGACTAAGCAATGCACACATCCCTACCAATTCCTACGTTTACTTCTATTATAAGCACCTCGATTAATCTCCACTAGCACAACCTTTGCAACCGCAATGCACACATTCTATACAAACCTTCTCTTCCCTTAGATGCTTAGGTACTCGGCAAACACATGTGGTTTGGAAGTTGTGATTCCCGAGGTTGCATGCACCTCAAACAACATAGTCGTTCATAGCCAGCGCTTTTTCCACTTCGCAATTAAATTACGCTGCATAACCCTGATCCAAGCAAACCTCATATAATTCTTGGAGATCTCCTTCTTCCTGTGATAAAGGTAAAAAATGTAGCGACTCTTCTGAGACAAATTTTAAAATAGGCCACAAAGCCTCACACTTTCTTTCCCGTCATGTGGGTCATTCTCGGCTTTCTCTCATCTTGGCTTGTAGTTCATTTAGGATAGGCTCAATCAATTCCCATCCCTTTGGGTACCTGACACGGTTTGTCTTCACCTTCGGCATGGTTTTATATGTTCAATTATAGTGCCCAAGAATTAGAGAACATGGCATATTTACATACAAGCTTAATCTATATATTATATACAGAGAGATTATATTGGATTAGGTAAGATCACCCAATCAAATGAGATTGTGAGATTGATTTAGGTGAGATCACCCAATCCATATGAACTTGTGAAAATGCATCCTAAACATCTAATCAATATAATTAGTGGTTAAGATTTGTTTTTATTTCCCATCAAATTAGGACATAATGAATTATGTCCTAATTTGATAGGGAAATAAAAATAAATCTGACTATTAATTTAACATTTTGTGAACGAAACAACTCCAAGTGTTTGTGTTTTATTATATCATATTTATGTTTGTATGTTATGAACATAAATTCTGTACATTATAAAGTTAAATTATGTTTATTGGACCAGGGTCCACAGTGCACGTAACCAATCAAAACCGACAGATTATACATATAAACTGAATAGGTTATTTTGGTAAGTGAAAATCCAACATTTTCCACAATCCACAATAAATAAAATTACCTATATAGCAAATAATAAATCATAGTAAGTTACAATTGACAATTTAAGTGCAAAGTCTGACTCCATAATTCACAGCACATTCAAACACCATAGTCCAAAGTTTTTTTTTTGGTTTGTAAAATTCAAAGTGAACAAAATAGAAATTAGTCGATTAACTTTGATTATTGAAGCCTTGAGTTGGAGGAACGAGCAAGTCTGTGAGAGTGCGACTGGTGAGCACAATTGTACATTACTTTACAAATATTGTATTATTATTTTTTTTTATATGGACAAAATTTTTTCTTACAGCGCCGACTAACTACAAAGTTGTTGATCAGAAATACAATTATACATGAACCTAAACGGTAGCACCATTGTACAAAGAATTGTTAACGCCCATATACACATCAAGGCAAATCTAAAACTTCATCCACCCATATCCATTGCATGATGCTGCCCTCTATGCTACCCCTAGTAACCCAATTTCACATGACACACCACCCAATAAAAAAAAGAATACAACTACTCAGGGACGGAGCCAGAAATTTGGTTGAGGGGGGCGAAACAGTACAGACGGATTCGAAATTTTTCCAGTAAAGACGAAACATTAAAACAAAAGAGATAATTAAAAAATAAATAAATAAATTACTTAAGAAATATAGTTGTAAATA
>VALG01013119.1:37441-49183 GCA_009835305.1 Ipomoea purpurea
GTCAATTCGCTATCACCTAAGAGCTATTTGCCAAACATTCCCATAAAAGTCGTGATTAAATACACCCTTATCAATGTTTCTAAACATTTTGAGGGCTTATTTAATTTATCTTTATTCTCTAAAATTTTCTATAAATTTTAAATTACGTGCAATATTAATATTAAATTATCATCATCCTAAATAACTTCTAATGCTGAAATAAGATTTATATGTTGAAACTACTTAGACATGTAATAATATTTAATAAGTTAGAAAAATATTCGTTTTCCTATCTAGAGTATCTTCATCTAGATAAACTGAAATTATTCAATAATTTAAACATCTTTTAAATTACATAACTCACAATATTTGGTAAAGTGAAGGGTGAGTGGTGGGTGATGGAGGGGGTGAGGTGGGGGGGTAGTGTTGACACAGATCAGAGAAGAGGTACATCCATATTGGGATTGCTTTTGAAGCCATGCTGGAACATCTATCTGGGAATCAGACATTCTCTCTGATTTGGTGATCACAGAAATTCTAGTTTTTTTAAATTAAAGGAAAGCTTCACGAATTTACATGCAGAAAAAACATTATTTAACTCTTTTTTTTTTTTTTTTTGGTGCATAAATCCAAAACACCAGACATTATCCTGCCCGCAGTACAAATGTTTGATTTTGTGTAAATACTTTTGCGGATGTCTTACGCTACCATATCATATATATTTAATAATATTGAATTTCCTCGCATTTAGGTAGTTAGTTCGTCGCCTGACTTAAAAGTCATAGCTGGCGACAGTAGTATATGAGTTTGAATTCTATTAGAAATAAGTATAGAAAAAAATTTATGATCTAGATTGGGTCTCTTACGTACATGAACACTTGTATTTGACTGGGGTGCCAAGTGACAATAGTTAAGTGGTAGTTATTTTGGTCTTTGTAGTGATGATGATTACTAATTTCTTTTTAAAATTCAGATAGTATGGAGATCTAGAACACGCAAAACACATGTTAATATATCATTTATGACCCTCAAATAGCTATCTTGAAGAACAAATAAGGGTGACATGAGCTTACTAATGTAATTAAGGGAATAATTTAATCATTTATTATTTTAAAAATCAAAATTTGTGACTAACTGTAAGAATTAAAATATGATCCGCAAATCTATCAATATTTCCAATAATTATGTTTAGTTTGCATTGTCATATAATTTCTATTTTATGTCCTCCCTTTGTAGGGCTTTTGGTTCAGGTTATGTGACATAACCAACGGGAATGCGGACATTTCAAAAATTAACATTCTTTTTCTAGTTTGAAAACATTATTTTTATCTTAACAGGGGCAGATTTACTGTGTTTTTTTTTCTTTATTCATTTTTCCTTGTTTTTTCTATTGTTCTGATCAACACTCAGCCCATAAGATTTTGAAATAGGCGGGGATTTAGTGGTTTTCATGATTTAACAATTTTTCCACATTTTTAACTTTTGAGGTTATGTAACTGTGATTAATTGAGGTTATTGATTTACGTTTTATATTATTCGCATTTCTTTCTCACCTCTAACTAAATAATAGCGAATCTTAACATTCCAATAATCTCACAATCTCCAGTAATTACCTAACATTTTTACACTAGAGGTAATCCGATATATTAACAATATCCTGGAGGTTATATATCTGACATTTTCTCTAAAAAATAGGTTAAATCATAACATTCCTAGTGAAACCAAACGAATCCCCACTTAATGTATTGATTTGGACTACGTTTATGGTATTTGAGGTCGGGTAGTAAAATACCCTAAAATGGTTAGGATTTATAAACCCCTTTTTAGGACCCCCTATTATTACCCACACGGCTTTAAATTATCCTAAATTATTATATAAGGTAATTATTAATTATATATATTTAAAAAAAAATTTTCAAGTTTTTAAAAATAAAAACCTTGAGATTGAATTTCAAAATTCAGATTAAATGATGTAGATAATAAATATTCTTAGTTTGATAATTGAATTATCTTTAATAAATATAAATACATATTTACTATAAAATACGATTCATTAAGATTTAATATAATGGAGTAAATAATAACAATGGACTCCATATTTTAAATGTTTCACAATATATTTAAATTTTTTTATGCCATTCAAACACCATTAATCTTAACGAATCCGGTATAAAATAAATTATTACTTTTTATAGATCATTAATTTACTTTATTCAATTATGTAATTTATATTGTCTAAATTATACATAGGGGAGCTTGATGCGGGTTAGCCTATATGTCAAAGTTTATATTTGACTTATATAATGGTCTTACATTCACAATTAATTTTATTGTTAATAGGTTTTAGGTAATATATTAATTAACTATAATTACATCTCTTTGAAAAAATAACAATTAATAATTAAACAATAACGAATCGAATTTATTCTAAAATACAGAAAACACTAAATAAAGAAAATAAAATTTATAATTTTTATATTTAATTGTAACAGATTTAAAAATATGTTCTTATATAAATCCAAACATAATTAAATATTGTAATATAAAGGAGGTCAAATATATGATAAAAGTTGAAAAAAAATTCAGTACACTAGCGAGTTAGGAGAATTTTGGAAGGGGGAAAAGACCTAAAGACTAATAGCCTGGCCGTTTAGGGGTTGGACAACCGGAGGTATCTATGTTAGTCCCTTTGCTATAAGAGTATATGTAGAAAAAACGTCAACTTGAGTATCGTACCTGATATAAAACGATATTTGGAAATTATATTAATTAACATAATTAAATACATATACAAATTATAATATTATAAATCTGCTTAAAAGAGCTAAAAATAAAAAAAATAATATGACCTTCGATATTGTTGTTCAATATAAAACTGGTGCAGGTCCTTAAATAAAAAAATATATAATAGAAAAAGATTCGTATCTACCTTACTAAAGTAAATTATAATCAACAGCATAGAAGCCTAAATCCGATAACCATAAAAAGAACTTATAAAAATAAGATATCCATAGTTAAAAACATTTCAAGTTGCCTAAATATGTACCACTATATCGGTATGCCTTTAGACATGACGTTCTACATACGAAATATATGGTTGAATTATTGATGAGCCGATATGACAATATAGCGCTCATTGTTTATATTTTGACCGTAACTTTGATTTTAAAAACCACATACAGAGTCTCTTTTAAAATCAACCATATAAGCATGAAAATCAATAAGAATTAGTTTTTTTTTTAATCAATTGTTCATTGAACATGGATAACACTCGATATATAAAAGTAATAATAATATATATAAATAATATTAAAATGATAAGGATTATAAGGATATGGTGTAATATAGAATGATCAGCTAATAACAATGAAAAGTGTAAAGGATCAATATTAAAAATAATTATTAAGGTTAGAAAATAATTAATGAAGGTGGAATAGATCTTTGAGACAATGTTTAAGCTCGAGAATTGTGATGTAATGGCGTGTTTCGTGTTAGGTCCTTTGTGGAAATAAGGAGGATACTTATAATAATTAATTATCAACTTTTATTTCTCATCTATAAAAATGTAATGAATATTTATATATATAGTGTGAGTTGTGATGCCTTTATATCCTTTTATTCATCCCCATCTAATATCTCAATCTTAAATATTATGTTATAAAGGGTTGGTCAGCCCCTATGAGGCCAACACTCCATTAGAATTACAAACATTGTCTATTATATATGGTAGAAAAAGCACATACTTCATAATAACATTTGCAAATAAATGCCCTTGCTCTTTACCTTACTAGATTTTTCCATAATGGTGTTCCTAATCATCACTCTCAATACTCCTGCTGCCAAAACTCCCTCCACCATCCATAGACAAACAATTCGCGATGCAATTCAAACACACCCGAAATATAAGATCCCTCCGCAACCTTTCGAATTCATCCCATAATAAAAAGTATACTATATCTGTAAGAGAAGAGGAAACTAAAAAAATCTCAAATAACACAATCTTGAGCCAAAAATTATACAGCCAATGAGTGTACTTGTGTTTATATGTGCGCGTTATAATAAATGTGGGAAAATAGGAAAAAGTCTATCCTTGAATTTTATTCCGCTAAAAACAATAATATTTTTGTTAACCTAATATTTCTAAATATAATACTGCATGAGTCACTGTGATATTAATCATCTATTCCCAAAATGATCCCTTATTTATCACATATCAAAGCATGGAAAAGTGATATTGACAATTATGAAGAGTATGAAGATTCCAAAAACCCTTCCTTATAAAAAGAGAGAAAAACAAAAAAATACCAAGGGCATTACTCCTTCGCGGCGTATCTTTGGTGACCGACCCACAGTATATGGAATCTGAGTTATTATTCCGTTACTAATTGTGGCCGGTCTCTACCGTCTTTCCATGCCATCTGTAGGGAGCCAACGACTCCTGATACTAGGATAGAAAAAATTAAGGGACCTTATCACTTTTCAAACTTACAGTACTCTACACTTCGCCGTTATGTCATTCTCGATATGTGATTTGGCCTGGCATCACCCGTTAGAAAAAAGGCAAGACACCTGGATAGCACTCTGTTCGCCTGACTAAACTTTGTGTGACAATTGCGCCCCCAGGCAGGAGAATCGATATTGTATTGGGGTTAGAAAAGGAAAGTAAGTGAGCAAATAGGCGATGAATTCGTCTATGGGACCTACTATTGTATGAGACAAAAAGAAAAAGTAATTGAACTATTGGTGCATATATAAAATTAGGAGTCCAAAAATATTATTCTCTTTTTTCTTTTCCTTTTATTCAATGAATATGTCAGTGATAATTAGTGTAAACCATTCCTGTTCCAGGAATTCTTATAATAAAGGATCACAAACAAAAACTGATTATGCCAATAATAGTAAATTATTATTGTAGAACTCCTCATTGTCTGATTGTTATAAAACGGTTAGATTAGAGAGAGTATGCATTAGAGAGAGATTGAAAGATTTGATCAAAAATTATTCCTCCCTTTCCAATTGTAAAGGTGTTTTTGGTTATTAAAATAATATGTTTTACAATTGATTCAAAAGAAAACTTCCCCTTGGCATCATTTATGGGTGTTAACATAACGCGACGATATAAAATGGGTTAGCTATTGAGTAACTATAACTAGATCTCCGAAGTCTTATTTAAATGTCCAGTTTCATTCAACATAGTTGCCGCCACGTAATTCATTTATAAAAAAAAAAGGAATACCTAAGTAAAATAAAAAAAAAGAAATGGAAGCTACTTAGTTGTGAGAGATCGCGACTGTAAACATTTAACAATAATTCCTATGCACCAAAATCATATATAGTGTCAGGCAAGTAAATTACTGAAAATAAACATCAATAGATATACTATGATTTCATGATTTGCTTTCTAATAACTAGCCAACTTATATTTGTAGGTATATGCACAATGTAATGCGGCTAAGTATTTATATGTAGCAGTTTTTTTCAATATTTTGGTGACAATTATTTTTGGGCCTTAACTAATGTTTGAGGATAATGACCATGCTCGTGAGTTCGTTAACTAGGTTAAGATTGTATTAAGCATTATTAGAATACTGATTGTGTTTAATATTAGAAAGTAAATAAAAATTAGGCTCTAGAGCATACACAGTTTATAGACTAGTTTTGCTAAGAAAAGTGTTTTGAATTAATATAGTTGATTATTTTACTGAATAGCTGTTGAATAGTATAAAATTTTTCATTTCATCACAAAGTATTATTTGAATAAAAAGTTTAGCTGGAGTTTATGACTTTTTTGAAATGTTGAAGCCTCGTATTGTTGAAAATATACAAAAATAAACTATAATTAATCACAAAAACAATTTATATGATATTTTTAACTAAATCAAACAATTAATAGTGATTAAATAAACAAAATTGGCCTATAGGCGATATTTTACCAAACAGGGTCATTATCTTTTTTTTTAGGAAAACGTGTTGAAAGGCCGTGAACCTCTTCGCTTTAGCTACTCTTTAAGCAGCCTTAAAAGCAATTGTTTTCTGTTATTTATTGGTTTATTGCACTAAGTCTGTTACCTCAAATACTTTTTAGTGCTTACAGATGTATTTTTGTGAGCTTTCCTTGAGAGAATGTCAACCAATATCAATAATTGATGCTTCTATATAGGTAACACTTATCCAATAGACGAAGACTTAATTCACAAAGCCCAGTAAAAAGGGGTAGGGTGATGGTTGGGAGGCGCCATACCACCAATTCTCTTTGAATAAGTACGCGCGGGTTTTTAAAGTTGTTTTGATGTCTTTTTTAAGTTGGTTTGAATGAGAAAGGGCTCTTAATTTTATGAGGTAAATGTTTCTCGTTACATACAATAGGAATATCTGTTTAAGTATCGTATTAGACATTTCGCCATTTTATATTACCAAACTATACGATTTGTATGTAAATAAAGTACTGGAAGACAAGTGGATCCGCTCCCAACAGGGTCTTCGAGTCGAAAATTTAGTACTATTGATATAGGAAATAATATGTCTTCTAATGATGTCATGGTTTGAGGAAGAAGGAAGAATTCTACTAAAATCCTTCACTATCAAAATTTCATATTCGTGAGTGGATGTTCTCTTGTTTTCTGATCCTTCTGATAATGTGTCTCATTACACATAATCAAACCAAATATTGCGCGAATCAATAAGTAAATGAGGCTAGCGCCCTGTTTCCCTCCCTTCTGGTCATCGACCCCACCCCACACAAAACGTAACAGCGTATCACAAAGTAATACTCACAGTAGGAATCCCAATATAAAACTAAAATTATTAGGATATATCATGAAAAGATTCCAGACACGCCCTCAATAATAATGGAGCCCGAATATTTAGCAGGTTTATTCATCCACCTCAAAGCTTCTACCTCAAAGGGCCCATACCTGGTTGTGGCCACATTATATAATATATGCAAGAGTAGGAAACAGATATCAATCTAGCCCAAACCCATATTGTTGACCGACACAAATGCTGGTTTGTGTCGTGCTAGCCCACATTAAAATATAAGTCATCATATTAGCTCATTCTATTTTTAAGTATTGACATTTTAAATTAATACGGTACTTTTTAAGAAAATTGTTGAAGTTTCTAATTTGTCATGTATATTTTTTAAAAAAATTAATTATAATTTTATTACATATTTGTATAATTTTTAAACTGGATTTTTTATTTGATTTGCGCATTTATAAAATTAAAATGTATACGAATGTGGAATAGTATCAACACGCTGCTAGGAATAGAAGAACATAAAACTATAGACACGCGAGATTAAAGTAACGCCTAAGCTAAGTTGCGGCAAAGTTTGTCTACTTGGCAGGAAGGGACTATAACTGTTCAGGACTATGCATATATACATAAAGGTATTATATCGAGCCTGGCCTTACTGAAAGGGGTCACCTAATACGTGGTATCACCCAACACCAACCAAAAGTCGTGCTGATAATGGAATCAATATCTGTTTCCTTGCTGAACATCCCAAAGGCCAATCACATATTCACCAATACAACCGACTTTACTACCCACACCTCCATCCACCCAAAATTACTTTACGGTGACCTGGGGTGGAGACTCATGACAACGCTTACGAGGTATGAATTGGTCACATATTTATGTGTAATAGTGATCTAGCACCGAGTCGGAAAGACTCCACCTCAATTAGAGTCATTCTTTCGGGCCTCATAGTAGCCCCTGATGGTGAGCCCTATCTTATTATGGGCCGACCCTGGCGCTAATGGGCTGCTCGCTCGGACAGCGGCAACGCATTAAGAACTGAGCTAGGGTTACAAGCAATGTGCCTACTCCACACTTTCCTACTTCAACAGGGTTTATTCTCTAAATATTTTTTTTTTGCGCGGGTAGTAGGCATCCCTCGGAATTCTGGTACGATATAAGTGACGGATAAAATTCTTACTAAAAGCACAAGTGTAGATAGTATTATAGTTGGTGTCTTGAGGTCACGTTAATTCAAAAAATATACAATCCGGCATTGACTTAACCGATTTTTTCCGGCCCTCCACAGTGGAGTTATCTCTGAGAGTTTTTTTTTGGTCATATTACTAATTTGTGCAAATATTCGTGGCCAAGCCCTATATGAAGAAGATGAGGGAATATACGTGAACCACGATAAATGTTGGGTATCTGATTTTCACGACGTAAAATACCCAAAAGGGATATATATCATATATTCCTTTTTGATTTTGAATCACGACAATGCGGTCGGTGAAGTGCTTCTCCGCCTATCATTCTCAGGTATCCTATTCCCGAACCAGAGGTCGATCTTTAAAACGGCTTGGCTTTGAATGAGTTGGGTTCGAAATAGAAATGTCGATATAAAAAAAATAGTATCGACTATTTCGCACATTAGATTAAACATCTTGAGATGTTGGAGCTTAAATGTAAGCTCTCACATCTCTTCCGGAATCTTAATGACTTTTTTACGACACTTCTGTAACTGTTGCCAAGTACTAAATATAGTGTCGCCGGAGCTCTCAACTGCGATTTTATTGACACTAGTCTCAATCAACTTCTCACTGCTTCCCTTGTCTGTATAGAAATTTATTTTATTCATTATTATTAAGCCAGAACTAATAAAACATAATTTGATAATAAACCCGCCATATTTTATTCTCTACACAGAAAGTGTTTTTCTCTCAACGGGCAACCAGTTATTAAACGACGCTGGGCAGAAAACCAGTTTCGAACGGCAAATCGGCAAGCAAAAAAGGTTCGGCCGGCAAGTTCAAACTCCGTTAACCCTCGCTCCCTCATAAATGCGGTGTTGCTCGCGAGCGGATTTCTAATTCTCCACCCACACACTCCAAGAGAGTACTTAGACGAATTGTGATAACTAGTGTACGAGTGAGATCCCAAAAAGTGCAGTGTATAGTTCCGCTCAGAGTAGCCCTATGGATGAACTGAAGCAGGTCCTTTATCCTCCGTCAATCAAGTTTATCCAAGAACAGGAGGATCAGCATTGATCGACCAAAATGTTGCTACTACACTTAGCTTCTACACATTCCGAAATATTGAATAAATAGGGATATGAGTTCATCAACTCACAACCTTAGCCAATTTTATAACTATTCATTGGTGCACTTAGTATATATGCCAGATATTAAGGTTATTTTGCCCCTTGCCCCAAAGTCAATCCGTAATTCCGTACGAAAGAGGGTTGAAAGGAAAGGACTACAGGATACGAAAATAACGAGACGAGTACCTCGCTCCGGATGAGTTAGATCCGCCTTCAACGCATAATAATCGGCATAATTCCGCGGTAAAAGGGCACAGTAGGAAATAGGATCTAAAGCGACATTCTAGCTAGTAAGACCTTGTGATGAAGCTTGCGCCTTGACTTCTAAGAACATAAGAAATAAGACTTATACCAAGGGTAACGACAACCGTCAATCGTAGACCTTCCGTGGACCTCACGCGTAAGCTTTTTTATGTGACCCTCCCCTTATTATCCGCTTTCACACGGCAAATTTAAGAATCTATCTTACCACTTTTTCTTGCACTCATTATCCTGATAGGTGTAATGTGACCTGTTCTATTTAGTGCGCAGGGTGCGCCCCGGTTCCCGCGCAACGGGACCGGAAAAAGAGGTTCTCTAGAGGGTTGCCATCTGCCCGTGGGTATACATCAAAATGTCGTTCCACGAAAAGAGTTAGAAAACTTCATCTCTCATGTATAATATTATATAATGTCATCCTCCCCTATTTCGATGCTCTAAGTAAGGGTTTGTGAGTCGGGTGTTGTGTTGTGGGTTAAGATATACCACATAGTGGTGTGTTGCAGGCAATCAACTGGGTGTGCCAATATATATATGATGAGGATTTTAATATAGACCTGGCTTCCTTGAAAACCACTTAAAACATTATTGTCACGATGTTATGCGGTGTCGTGAAAGGGACATAAATTTGTTACTGTTCTTTTGGTTACATGAAGTAAACCAAACTAACTAGGTTGTGTGTTTCTTTCCTCTCATCGGTACATATGAAATTATATGCGGTCCAAAAGGAGGGAAAATTTAGTTGCCTCCTTCCAGCAACATTATACTAAATGTGTATCGCGAATTGAAATAGACAAATCGTAACTCACACTCGCCCATGCGTGGCAGCGGGTAATGCGTTTTGGAACACATTTTAACTGAATTACTTGACCTTTTCTCAGGAACTACAACATTACCGCACTCGCCAATGTAATCATCGCAATCCATTGGTTACGGGGCCGACCCGGTAGCCCGTGCGTCCCTACCGCTACCCCCAGGCGCAGAAGGATGAAATTGAGCGTCAGTGTAATTCCATGTTGGAGTTAGGAATTATACGACCGAGTCGTTCGCCGTATTCTTCCCCGGTCTTGTTAGTGCTCAAACAAGATCGGACGTGGCGCTTTTGCATCGACTACAGGGAATTAAATGCTAAAACTATTAAAGACAAGTTTCCGATCCCCGTAATCGATGAGCTATTAGATGAATTGCATGGTACTCGCTTCTTTACGAAGTTGGACTTACGGTCCGGGTATCATCAAATTCGTATGCACCAGAAAATGTCGAGAGACAGCATTCCGGACGCATCACGGCCATTTTGAATTTATGGTGATGCCTTTTGGTCTCTGCAAATGCACCGTCGACATTCCAGGCTCTCATGAATGAGGTTTTTCATTCCACCCTTCGTAAATTTGTTTTGGTTTTTTTGACGATATTTTGATTTATAGCAGGTCTTGGGCGGAACATATCGCCCATGTACGGACAGTGTTGGACCTCCTCCGTCGTCATCAATTGTTTGGTTAAGAAATCCAAATGTTCGTTTGGGGTAGACAAGTATGTTACTTGGGCCACATTATTGACGCGATGGCGTTTCCATGGACTCAAGCAAGGTCCAGGCGGTCTTAGATTGGCCACAGCCGCAATCCGTTAAGGGCCTGCGGTCCTTGGTCTGGCAGGTATTCTACCGCAAATTTATTAAAGACTTGGCATTAATAGCGGCCCCCATTGGCATCCACTTCTCCGTAGAACAGTTTCTCTGGAAAGAAGGCAACAAACGGTTTTCAAGGGCCAAAAGATTGGGCGCTTACTCACAGCGCCCCGTTTAACCAATTCAAGAAATTTTTTCCACCCAATTGTTTGTTAAGAAGGTGGCGAACGTCAGGACGGCCGGTAGAGCAGTTTAAACAATCCAGAATCTTACCAATGCGGGGAGGTGGGAAAGCTTAAGAAGAAGAAAAAGAAAAAGGGATTGTAGTTGGAATTCGTGGTAGTTAAAGAATCCCAAAAGGTCAAAACTCGTAATGCCCACAGCTAGAAAATCTTTTCTCATATCTAGGATGAGGAACCACATTGATGCAACTCTTTCGCAAACATTATGCTTCACATTCAAGTTGCTAATTACATTATATTGGGTTCTACTTGATAAGTCTAATTGGTCTTATGGTAACTATACAATTTTAAGTTTGACTTTTTAAGGAAGTTGTTTAGTGGGCTTTTCTATTCTAGCCATTCGGTTAGTTATTTGCAATGTCGGAATCAGCGAACAGAAACCTAACGTAAATGCCTATACGAATACTACGCGGTGATTCGGCCAATAGCTGAATATCGAGGTGTATGACTACAGCGGATGTGCCATTCGGACAAATTGGCCGCACCCCCACTTTGGACATAATCCTCACACTGATGCCTACTTGTGGGGCTGTAAGCGTCAAACGGAGTCTAAGTCGAGACCTCTGTTCTATATGGCC
>VALG01013122.1:0-13658 GCA_009835305.1 Ipomoea purpurea
AGGGCATAAAAATTCAATATATACTAATATTAAGAGCTAAGCTGCTGATGACCAAAACAAGGCACATGCTGAGATAGTTCCCACTTAAATTTGTGTGTGATTTGAATTCCTTTATTTTTTTTTTTTTTTTTTTGTAAATAAACTCCCAAGTATTAATATGATTGGACATAATTATATTTTTTTTTATTTTTTAAACAATTATTATTATTAATTATTATTATTATATTATTATATTATTATTATTATTGATAAATATATGTATTACCCTTAGGGTCATTTTATTATGTTAATCTAAACAGGCTAAATTTGTTCAAATATCTTTTTACAACCGTTGAGTATAATTCGGCTGCTCAAATCGTCTAACTGTTGATTGTCAAAAACAAGGACATTGCGAGTAGTTCTCACTCAATTTATTGTATGATTTAAATACTCTCTTTGTCAACAAATTCCTCAAATAGTTATATAATTGACTTTATTAATAATTTTAAAAATGTTATTCATAGTATTAATAAACATACTTGGTAAATAAATATATATCATATTTTGTTATTTTAACCTTGATATTTAATTAAAAAATAGTGCCACAAACAAAATAAATTAGACAATGTTAGTGAATATAATCAATTGGATGAATCCTTGAATGGTAAAGAAATTTTACATTGGAAAATATAAAGGACAATATAAAACTAAATAAAATTATTTCCTCTTAATTAATTCATTGATAAGGAATAATTTTTGTTTAATAAAGACATTTTCAGGACAATTGTAGCGAATATAATCAATGATCGAATATTGAATGTAAAGAATTTTATATTGGAGAAAAATTAAGGAAAATAGAATAATGAAATATTCTCTTATTTAATTTATGATAATTGAATATTTTTTTGAAAAAGATCATAATAGACACATTATTCAAAGTAAAGAAATAGCATATGTTTTTTTTTTGAAAAGAAATGCATATGTATTATTTTTGGTTGTAACTACTAAATTATTATTTTAATTTAGTAAAAGTAAAATAGAGTACTAATTATGACAATTTTGATTAGGATGAGGATCGAACCTAAGACCTTTCTTATTGAAATCAATGAGTAAGTTAACGGTGAACTAACAGAGATTAACGAAGAAGAAAATATTTAACAGAAAAGTTAACGGATAATCATATAATTAAGGATAAATTAGTAAATCTCCAAGAAAAAATTAAAATCTGATTCCAAATCTGAGCCATTTATTTGATTTAAAAAATTTGACCACATTTTTTCTACCCATTATAGGTCCAACTTCTCTGGGCTCTTATTAGTATATATATATATATATATATATACCCTATATATACTATATATAAATAATATATATATATATACTATATAGTAGATAATAATATTAAAAAATAAATTTTCAGTAAATAATTAATTTATCATAATTATTAGTATTTCATTTCTTCTCATAAGTAATAATCAATTAATTTATCCCTTAGTATTATAATTTTTTATTAATAATTATCTAACTCTTAAATATTACATTTTGATTTAAAAATTAAAGTATTATTTTTTTTTCTTTAAAATATTACATTTTTCTTGTGTTACACTTTGCCTCATAACTAATAATCAATTTAATCCTAATTAGCATTACACTTTTCATCACAAGCATTACATTTATATTCAGACTTGAGCCGTTTCATAGAAAATGATTCATGAGATGGTCTCATATATAAGAAGAGTTATCATTAAACAAATTTCATTCGTTTAGTAGAGTAACATATTTTTCAACTATCAAAATTTGCACACACAAAGCGGAGTCAACCACGGTGGTAACTTGGTCGGTTAAACAAAGTAACATTCATTTTTAATATATTAAATGCTTATTTTTAGGTAATATATCAAAAAGTGAGCCTTCACTGTCCAAAAAAAAAAAAAAAAATTCAATGTATTGAAAAAAATTAATATTCATACTAAAGTAACGATTATATCTATGGCCAACATTGTAATAAGTCCATATTTTTCACAAATTGGATTGATACCAAATTATTCGCAATGCTTTTTTCTAAGCCTCCATAAGGTCGAGTTTTACTAAAGGAATATTTTCCTACTTTATACTTCTAATTTTTACTCACACACAAAATTTTGATATAGATATTTGTATTGGGATCTATATGAAAAAAAATAGTTTATCGAGTTCGCCACATTAGAGTGTAAATTGAGGAAGTAAAATTTGGGAGTACATGCAGTAAAACTTTTTACTAAATGGTATTCGCCGTTTCTTGAGCGCTAAGCACAAACAATATTGGAATCTCATACTCTCATTTCATATGGCAGATTATAATTCCTTTTTATTGTTTTTAGATTACATTTTCATTTTATTGCTCTTAGTATGTTAAAAATAATTGATACCAATAACATTTTGACCTCGTTTAGTAAATAGTTTTTGCTGATTGGATTAATTAGAGGGTATAACTAGTTGATAACATTAGCTAATTCTCAAAAGGCTAATTGAAAACGTTTGTATTGAGTAACTTTTTGAATTTTAGCATTTTGGAGTACAAAAAACTAATTAATCAAACACTTCTATTGATTTTTAAACCAAGTCAAATGATTAATAGTAGTCAAATAAGTTAAAATTAGCTATAAACTAACTATTTTACCAAACAGGGTCATTATATTTCAACAAATTCATCTACATTTGCACTAAATCATGCCAAGTATCTATATATCCACAGTACTAAAATGTATGGATTTAAAAAAAAAAAAAAAAAAAAAAAAAAATTGCCGGGGTTGGGGGTGGAGGGTATCATAAAGAAACCTATGGAATTAATTTGCAGATATTTCGGATCTATATGTGTATGTGTGTGAGAGAGACCATGTTAAGAACAATAATGAATTATTGTAACAATAATGACAAAAAGCAACAATTATTGTACTCTTATTTTTAGTTTTGAAATCCGATTCTAAAGTCCGGAAAACTAATATAAATAAGTACTAAATGTAGGCCATCTCTAAAAACGCATCAAATTTACACTAATTAGAATATTTTCAGTATTTCTTTTATACCAAAATTTTGTTATCACGAACTTATTACACCAAATTTTAGTCTTAGGCTTAAAATAATTTGATTTCATAATTTGAAATTTTTTTTCTTTAATTACTTTAATATAAAATATCATTTTGATCTAAATAATAATATTTTACATATAGTGGGCATGTTTTTATATATTTTTTAAATTTAATTAAAATATGCTGAATATTGATCTCATTTTAAATGTCTCAATGAGATATTTGAAATTCTATTAATTTGTTTCTAATAATATAAATTTAAAAGGAAATAATGGACAAAAAGATTTTTTAAAAATTATACACCAAATATGGTGCAACACTATTTATCATTTTGTGTAGGACATTTGATTCCCGCGTCTTACCCAAATCCAACGAACAAGTATTTTTGTTTGTCCTTGCTTATTTTATTTAACTAGTACTACATTACACATTGCGCGAATAGTCGTATGCCCAATGTGGTTACTTTATGTTAGTATCTGTTCCATATTTACTTTCTCAACCTATTAAAACACAAAGAACCAATAACGCCTCCGCGCCAAACTCACAACCTCTTAAATATAAATCCAACCGGTTACCATTAGACCACATAGTCTTGGTGGATCACGAAATTTTAGTATACTAAATATTTATAGGTGGTCAAAAAAATAAATCATCAGTACACAAAAAAAAGCATTCAATGTATAAAAAATAAACAATTGGTCAAATTCTTTTAAAGTGTTATACTTTCTTTTATTAAGTATTAGAATTTTCCATAAGTAATTATTTCAACCCTTAAATATTACTTCTGCTATATATATATTATTTTTTCTTTTATATAAGGTAACAACCAATTTATCATGATAGTCATACATTTTGTTCATAAGTAATTAATCATTAATTATCCCTATTTAGTATATATTTTTTCTTATTAATAATTATCCAACCCTTAACTATTATATTTGATTATTTTTAAGTATTACATATTTTCTTTAAATATTACATTTTCTTTGTTACAACTTCTGCCTCATTAACTAAACAATCAATTAATCCTAATTAGTTATTACACTTCTTCATCATAAGCATTACCATTTTGTATTCATGAGATGGTCTCCAAAATTACTATGAACCATTCATTTCAACAAAACAATTTACACCAACATTTTTAGTTTCCAATTAAAGATCTAACTTTATTGGCCATTTTATTAGCACTTATTATATTTATTATATAAGAAATAGTGTCCAGGTCCTACTGTTAGAACCAGGGACGGAGCACATATAATGGGAACAATGGGGCACTATTCAGTTCAACGAGAATCATGGGTGAAGAATGACAATGGGCGATGATGAAGTAATAAGTTGTTATTTACCTATATTTGTTCGTTTTTAGAATTAGATTGAATAACCTATTCGTAGTAATGTGTGGAAGGGTAGAATTGAATAAAAAGTGCTTCTTTGTTGGGTTTGCAAAGGATTAGGGTTTGTAGTGGAATGTTTACAATCACGGTATGTGTACAATCTGCCTACTATTGTCGCTATGGCAGCACACCACGTTACACAAATTGCACACCCACATACTTGTTATGTGTATGACATTTATGCACATGACCAACACATAATGGCCACACAGCGTAGCCAAAAGATGCAGCACACTATTTTTAACGCCCATCTAGTGCTCATGTAATGGGCATAAGTGCATAACCCCGCCCGTCATCTCCATCTGGTGTGTGTGCACTCACGCTAAAGGTAAGTGCACAAGCGAAAATGCACGCACGACAGGGAATGTGATGTGAACTTGACAACTCTTCACATTTCTCTGTAGTCGTTTTTTTTTCTATGTGACATCATGGCTAAACCGGAATGTTTCCACCACTGGCCACAAAAAGCCTTAGGCGCGTGCATCATGAGGGATGTGTTGCCAAATGCTTAATCATATACGTTCAATGCTTCACAGGTCATGACGGCTCATCAAGGGGTTCTTCCAGGTGTGTAATGAATATCTTTTGTCGTGACACATTGCAACACATGGTCGTTTGCCGTGACCACAACCGGAAGAGCCTACCTTACGGTATGGTGTTGAGTTGGATCTTTGTTAAGAAGGGCGTGAGCGTTGATGGTTGTATGCCGAAGCCCGTAGGAAAGATGGTGTTGGATGCCATTAATTTGCGAAGTTGCAACTTGTTCCAGTTGGATGACAGTGATTACATCACTCTTGAAGAAGTTGCTAGGATATCCCCTGAGGAAAGAGACGAGATGGTTACAAAGCTTGAGATTCTTGTCGGAAAGTTGAACCTCGCGGTCCAGAGCCTAGGAGGTGACGTTGGGGATGATGAAGAAGAATGCCCTTAAGAGGAAGCGGAAGTGGGAGAAGTTGCCGATGTTGAGGAAAGTGAAGAGAACCGGAAAGTGAAGAGAACCGGAGGAAAAGAGAAGCCCGAACCAAGAGAGAGCACGATGCTATGACGCACGAGGAGCGTGTGGTCGCCCTTCTACGCCAACAAAACCGGATGATCGAAGAAGGTTTTGCTTTTATGAAGACGCAGTTTGTTGCTGTGCATCATAGGTTAGATCAGATTGAGGCCAGCTCGAGCCGAAGAGGAGATGATGACGAGGAGTCCGAGGAAGACACTGAAGAATCGGAGAGTGAGTCGTTCTAGCGCGGTGTTGTGGTAATCTCGTCTACCTTCCCTTAGCTTGTTGTTATCTTTTTAGTTGTGACTACCGTTTGCTAGTTGCTTGTTGTTTGCTTTGTGTGTTTGTTCTTGCTTGCTTGTTTGGTGGGGTAGTTAGTTTTGTGGCTTGCACTATGAGCTAGTTGTTTCAGATCTGGGGTGTTGATTAGAAGTTTGGTGGTTGTGTTTGGTTTAGAGTTTGTTATGCTCAATATCTCCGTTGGTTAAATTCTTTCAATCCTTGCAATGATATGATTTCTTGCTTGTTTTGGTATCTTTTGAATTCTCTAAGTTTTGACAAAAAGGATGTTTTGACAGTCTTGTCACAATGTTGTTTCGTTTCATCGTTTGTTTTGATTTGTCGTACCCAAGCTTCGGGGACAAAGCTTCTTTTAAGGGGGAGAGGATGTGACACCCCGTAAATCCGAATTCTGTTTAGGGATTAATTAAGTAATTAATCCTAATCCAATTGGTAATTTATTCTTTAAATTCCTAAAAATTCAATAGTCGGGGACTAGTAATTGACTAGTCAACCCAAGTCAAGGTGTTGTACCTAAAGCTTTGTGAATAGTTCCCTTGTTCCCTTACACTTTTTCATCTTAGTAAGGGTAAAGATGACTTTACACCTCATGTTGGTATCCAAGCTAACCTAAGGTCATTTCTCATTCTTCTCCTAACACACTCAAAACATAAAACTCTTCCTTCTCTCTAGAATTTAGCTAGCTTTCTCTCCAAGCCAAGTTTAAGCTTTCCAAGATCTTCAAAGTTTGTCTCCAAGATTCCACATTTCCTACTCTTGAGCATCTAGGAGGCAAGATCTATGTTCCTTTTTGTGTTTTTAGAGTTTTCTAAGGTATCTTTTTCTAAAAATGGAATCTTTATGATCTTTTGGTGTGTTCTTGAAGTGAGTGTTGAAGGGAACCTTGTTAGGGGCTTGAGAAGTGTTATAAGTGAAGGTTGAGTCTTCAAGAGGTAATCCATGCTTTACAAAATCTATTTTCATTACCTATATGATGATTTATTGGATTCTACATGTGATTTTACTATGAAATGTGAGCGTTGATGCATGTCTTGTGAAAATGCATATCTAGAGCTTGTTATTAGGATTCATGTATGCCATTGCTTGGCTATTCCTTTGATTCAAGTCATATTGTTGTATTTGGTGAGATTTTGGATGTTTTGGACTTGAATTTGAGCTTGGTGTTGAAAATCCCCGAAGGGATATTTTGTTCAGGGTTTGGTACCCGCGGGCGGAAAGGCAGGTAGGGGTACACCCGCCGCCCACCCGCGGGGTACATGGTTGTGGGAGTGTGTTCCCGCGCGCGGAACCACGGGTGGGAGTCCACCCGTGGCCCCACCCCGCGGGGTACAAGATGTTGGTTGGTGGGGATTTGTTCCCCGTGATTTTTTTGACTCGGTATTTGATGTTTTGAGTTCCCGATGTTCTTTTGATGAACTATTTGAGTGTCTTCTTGATGTTTCGTATGTCTAGAATTATATGGTAGGATTTCATGTAGGTTTTGTGTCTTGAATCGTGCTAAGTGTTCAACCTTGTGATTCGTTGAATCATGGTGAGTCTTGTGTTCTTCGGAACTATGTTTGGTTTGCCCGTTTGATAAACATGCTAGTTCGGTGTTTAAATGCTAGCGTGTGTGTTTGTCCTTTCCTATTGGGATGATGACTTGTGTTAATCATCGTTGTTGTTGGATTGTGATCCTTTTCCTTTTGAGTATGTTTCATATCTTCGTTGTGATCCGTTGATTGATTACTATGATGGTGTTGTGTGTGTGGTGTACCTGGATTGCACGATTAATGGGTATGGACATTAGTCACCAAAGTACGCAGTGGTCCTCGTGGTGGCCATTGACGCGAATATGGAGTTGTGACCTGTTGTAAGGTTCATATTTCTTGGAGCATGTGTGCCATGTGTTGACGACCCTTGTACTATGAAATCGTGGTATTGTTGGAGATTGTCAGTGGGAGACGGTCCTGGAGGAATAAGGTTGATTTGTGTATCCTAGAGTTAAAAGGTTGGAACTAGATTAAGGTTGGGGGAGCCATGAAGATTGATAAGGAAGGATTATTGATTCGTGATGTGTGATGTCACGAAGGCATGTGTTGCCGTTGTGTGTTTCTCTATTCGTGACAGTGATGTCACGAAGGCATTTGTTGCCATGTGTGTCTTTTATTCTCTTGTGTTTTGCATGTTGGTGATATTCTACGAGTGATGGTAGATACACCTTGAGCCCTTACTTGTGATGTCGTTGTTACTCTTGATGTCTTGGGATTGTTCCCTTATCCTTATTGAGAGTGGTATAGAGTCTTGTGGTTGACTTATATCCTTGGCTTTGAACTTATATATATAGTATTCTGTTTCGAAAATGATTTGTATACACTATATATGTATGATACTTAACATGTATTGGTGGGTTACCAACATCATTCGTTGACCGGTGTCGTCCCATTTATTTATGTGTTTTTCAGGTCCCAAGTAGTGGTGAGCGCGATCTAGTGATGGATAGTGTAGATCCCTCAGAATTGGTTAGCTTTGTTTTTGGGCATGTGTGCCTTCACGATGAACATTAGGTTGTTGTTGGTTTGGCCTTGTCCTTTGTTAAACTGATAATGTTGATGTTGTTCTCGCCTGTGCGTTCACCGTGTGTGAACGTGGCATAACACTCTTCGTTTTTTAGTTTTTATATAGTTAAGACTTCCGTTGTGTATGCTTATTGTGGTTAGATTGCCTGCATGTTTAAGTTTAAAATGACATGGAAACGGGGGTGTTACAGGTATGGCCGTCAATATACTACCTTTCATGTCTAGAGAATTAATGGAAACTACCTAACTAAGCAAAGATTGCATCCGGAAAATCCGATGGTATGCGTTTTTGGGCGTGTACCCAGCCAAGAGTTGTCCTGGCCGCGCGGGGATGACTTCCTAGGCTTCTGCCTCTGAATGGTGGCCTTCTTCCTAGCAAGCTGGTCGCCCGGTTAGCTACCGGTTCGGCTCCCTTTTCTAGCTCCTGCCCAAGCTATCTCACAGGGACAGAAATCTACAACAACAGCTGCCCAACTTATCCGCACAAGGTTCCACAAGAAGGCCCAAAAAGACGCTGGGCAAACATACGGGCACACAGCGAATAAAAAAGCAGCTCACATGCAAAAAAAATATACAGGCACGCAGGCCAAACAAACATATGCCAGCCAATAGCAACAATCCTCCCAACGGCACCAGCAATGACCAGTAACAAAAACCCTAACGGGATTAGCTACTATGGTCCAGCAAGCAATCCTGGAATACCGCCAACGGATTGATAAACCCTACCCGGCCACCGTTCAGCCCGGGCTAGGATGCAATTTCTTACCCGCTTGCACCAACATTGAGGCGTGGTCTATTTTAAGAAACCCACAAGGGCGAAACCAAATAAGCCTAAAGACCAACAATACCTCAGAAACCAAATAAGACCTGCAAAATGGAAACGTGACAGGACAAGTAAACACCACATTTCCTAATCCAATACAACACAAAATCATAATTTGAAAGGCAGTGTATAAGGGAATAAAGGGAGGCGCGAACAAAGGCAACCCCCATCATATATCCCGCCCCACCCGGAGCCCAGAAGGGACTTGGCTACTTTTAGCCAGCAGCAAGCCTGACTAGGTCAACGGATTTGATATATATCCTGCTCGGCACCATTTAGCCCGGACCTAGGGTGCCTCTTGTACCACTGACACCTGCGTTGTTGAGGCTAGGCCCGACATAAAGCCAAGCCATCATTGCCTCCAAATAGAGTACTTTTCCTTCATTCCCTTCTTTCCTTTTTTCATCTCCTTTTTTTATTGTGTTCAATTTTATTCTAAAAACTAGTATGGACTCATTTAATTATGATTTTCAGATTTTATTTAATCATGTTATGAATTGAATATTTTTGAGTTTGTTATGGGTTGAACGGTATGTTTTTTTTTTTTTTTTTTTTAAAACTTAACTTTGAATTTTTTTTTTAAATATATTAATAGAAATAGCGGATTTAAACGGTTTCGTGTCAACACGACTTGAAACATGTTAACAAACGTGTCTATCGTGTCAACCCGTTAACAAATCGTATTCGTATTCGTGTTAAAAATTTGAACCCGTTAACCATAACGTGTCGTGTCCGTGTTTAGCATTATCGTGTTCGTGTCATCATTTCGACCCGTTAACAGATCCGTATACACAAATTGCCAGGTCTAGTTATTATGGGATGTCAAGATATTTAAGCAACTAATTATATACTCCGTAACTAAAACTTATATACTGTTTTCTTTTTTGTATATATTGTAATTTACCTAACTAAAAATTTAATCAAAAAAAAATAATTTAATCAAAATAATTATTTGTTAAAAAATAAAGGAATAAGGTTGAAATTAGCCAATGAACGTAACCTGAAATGTAATTAGCTAGGCCACTGAACGAAAAAAAAAAAAAAAGTGCAATTAGTCCACTGAACACTCCAAATGTATGCAATTTCACCTGGTTACCAACAATTTTAGCAGGTTACCTGCTTACGTAGCATCTGAATTGGCATTTTAAAATAATTTTTAATAATAAAATTTTAAAATAATTAAAAAAAAACGATGGTAAGCAAGTAAAATTTAAAATTTATTTAAAAATTATTAAAAATGTCAACGCAGCTGCCACGTAAGCAAGTAACCTATTAAAATTGATAGTAACCTGTTATTCGATAAAATTGCTTACATTTGGAGTGTTCAGTGACCTAATTACACGTTTTTGGTGTACTTAGTGGCATAATTACACTTTTTTTTCGTTCAGTGATCTAATTGTATTTTCAGTTTACGTTCAGTGGCGATTTCAACCTTATTTCAAAAAAAAAAAAAAAAAATACAAAAAAAAAAAAAATTAAAATCTTGATTTCGCTGCACAAAGCACGCAAATTTCGCTGCACAAAGCAGCGCAAATTGCGCTGCTATTGTGCAGCGAAGGCCCTTCTTTTCAAATTAAAAAGAAAAAAAATAGAGAAAGTAAATGAAAGTGAAAGAAAACGGTACTCCCAGGAATACTTTACATAAAATAGTCTAGGGTTTCAAAAACCACACAAATTGTCTTGATTTTTTAAAATCCACACATTTTAGGTAATGACTCAATTTTGTCTAACCTATTAGCTGTAAAGTGTACGTCAACAAGACATACAATGACCCCTACGGAAATAATGGGAATGGGAATGGGACAACATGCATAAACAACAACCGTAATATTACACATTGAAAAATTACATTTTCTTTTTTACTTTATATTATACTCCCTAATACACTTTATCATGTACTCATGTCAACCAGTTTAGTTAGCGAGAGTGACGGTGCAACTATTGTTTTTTGAGAGGTCTAAATTCGAACTCCCTTTTATATAAAAAAATCAATTTGATCAACACTTTGTCTTTTAATTGAGCAGGCTCCGTGCATGAACGGCAGAACATGTTCCGAACACCTGGTAATCAGACAATATAAGCATAGGAATGATATATGGTAGCAAGTTAGCATAAGCAAACCAAACCTTGTCATTCAGTCTCCACTGCTACAGATCGAGTACATTGGGTGTGGAGAAGGGAGACCACTCTCTCGAATCTCTCTCTAAAACAACATACATTGTTCTCCCCCTTCTCTCTAAAGGGACATGCAAGAATACATATTAATAAAAAGAACCTTGCTTTGATACATCTCTTGTTCTTTGTTCATATACTCCTTGTTTATACATATACATACAAGTACCTACATTCTATACTTGCGGGAATTAGGACTATCAGGAACATTACAAAAGTGAGACAATTCTTTTTGCTCTAATCCTTGATGAAAGATCTTGGGTTCTTGAGTACATTCTTGTGAATCCTTGATTGGGAGTTTTCCTCCATTCTAGTGAATTGTTGTAGCATTTAGAAGGTAATAGCCCTTAATTTGAGCCTTCTTTTCCTTATTCATTATTGAAGTCTCAGTCATATATACTGGTTAACTTTAGTGCATAATAATACTTTAATTACACTTCAACAATATCAGTAGGTATATTATAATCATGACACTTTTAACAAAAAATAAATTAAGTTTTACCGATTCATCAATGATTCAATGGTCATCAATATTGCATTAAAAAGACTTAATTTATTTTAATATAAAAAATGTTAGAAAATAATTTTTATTTTCAATTATGACTATCTACAATGATACTCATTTTACTATAGAGTATTACTTTTATCACAAGTTGGAAATACTCAATTTGATTAATTATAATGAAAATACTCTTTAATACCTCTGATTTCCTCCGGAGATGGTACAACCAAATATATTTCATTATTTCGTAAAGAAAAAACATCACAAAAATAACATAGTACAAGTAGCCATGAATGGATTTTTCAAATGTATTCCAGACATTTGTATATATTAATTTGCAATAGTTTAGAGATGACCAACGAATTTTCTGAAAAGGGCAATTTGTGACTCTTTTATATTACAAGAGGGTTTAATATTAAAATTTTTAAGTGTAGACTCAAAATAGGAATAAAATTAAAAGTAGATATATTATTTTCAATACCAGGGTATTGTTAAGGAGCTAATATATATATAGTAGAGCTAGCGTTTACGTGTGGACGAATGTGAAGGCGATCAACAAAAACACCTCTAATCACAGCTCTATCGATCAAGAAAATCAGGGAGTGTTGGATGTCGGATGATACATGCAGAGAAGAAGAGAAGTATACCTTAGATGCATCACCATCAGTTAGGGAAATTGGAGATAAAGGGGTAAGAGTGATTAGAAAGGAGAAGTGGGAGGGAGAGAAAAAAAAGAAAAAAAAATAGAGAAAATTGAAAAGAAAAGAAAAAAGAAAAAAAAAAAGAAAAAAAAAAAGTTGAAGCGTCAGGCGCGCTGTCAGCGCGCCTGACATGTACACGGGCGAGTGCACTGCACCGCCCGGTGTGGCCACAGGACTGTGTGATTGCTTATTTTTTTTTTTTTTATTTTATCTTTTACTGATTATTTGTTGTTTTGCCAGGAGGATATCTTTCCTCATTAACTCCACTTCCACATCTCTTAATATCATCCTCCAGTTTAATGTCTGATAATTAACCCCTTCATCACCTTTGGTGTGGTGCTCTTAGAGCGTTTTTTCACAAATGGTTGGAGAGATTGGAGGATAAATAAGAGTGATTGGAGAAGATGTGGGAAGGGAAGGAAAAAATCAAAAAAAAAATAAAAATAAAATAAAACAGAAGGTCAGGCATAGTTATGCTGTGCAACCGAATGTACCATGCGCATAGTGCATACAGTTCAAAAACGTCGTTTTGATTAAAAACGCGCGTCCACTTTAAAAAAAAAAAAATCAGGTTCGATTCTAAGCAATAGCATTATTGTGGATATATGTATATGAATTGTGGATATTAGTTTATGAAATTGTGGTTATATAGTTATGAAAATTGTGGTTATATAGTTCATTCATTGTGGATATTTAGTTCAATCATATATTTGGATATTTAGTTCATTCATTGTTGATTTTTACTTCATTCATTCATTCTTGTGGATTTTTACTTCATTCATTCATTCATTGTGAATTTTTTATTCATATGTTTCAACTGTGGATATATATTATGAAATTTGGATATATAGTTATGAAATGTGGTTATTAGTTATGAAATTGTAGTTATATAGTTTATTCATTGTGCAATATTTAGTTCAATCATATATTTGGATATTTAATTCATTCATTGTGGTAATTTTTACTTCATTTCATGTCATTCATTGTAGATTTTTAACTTCATTCATTCATTCATTGTGGATTTTCTTCATTCATTCACTGTGGATATATATTATGTTGTGGATATATAGTTATGAAATTGTGGATATATAGTTATTGAATTTCTGGATATATAAATGCTATTGCCGGGAATCGAACCTGATTTCTTCTTTAAGTGGGACGCGCGTT
>VALG01013126.1:0-10385 GCA_009835305.1 Ipomoea purpurea
GGCTGAAAAGTGAAAGCATGGCACTGCAGCAAAATGTTTAGATTCAGAGATAACACCTCCTCTCTCTCTCTCTCTCTCCTCTCTCTGTTTTGGTGGTGGTGTTGGTTTTTTTCTTCTTAAACTTTTCATTTACCATGATAATCTTTAATAAAAGATTAAAAGGTAATATATTGTTTTTCTCTCTCTTGTTCCAACTTCCAATAGAAATTTCAAATAAAGACAAACATTTCTAAAAGATTCTTACTGTCAAACTAACATTACAATTTGGCACAATCAACTGATGTAAATTAACAGTTTGCAGTTCATAACTTGATACCACTTCAAGGAAGATGAGGAAAAGCTTAAATAACTAAAAAGAAAAAACTATAGATGCTGGTATCAAGCAGTTATTTATTAACTAAGCATTTCAGAAAGTAAAAAGGTTTGTACCAGGGGCAAAGTAGGAGTAAGGAAGTAAGAAATAGAATTTACCAAATGTCAACAACTCTAACTAATTATGGAGAAAAAGAAGTTACATAATGATAGGAGGAATCATTTTCCTAATTCAACAGAAAATGGCATACCAGCAGCTTGACGAAGAGCCTCCAAAGCAAGTGAGTCCCAGATGTCCTAAGACAAGGATACAGAATATTAGCACTGAAAAACATCACAGAAGGGGAGAAAGGTAAGATATACCTTCCCCAAAGAAAAATCGAAATCTGTGAAGCTCAATTTCTAGTGTGTTGAAATGCACCAATCTGCAAGACAAATCAAGTAATCAGAAGTTGTATAGCAGCTTCAAACCAATTAATGTACATTATACTATAGAAGTGCCTGTGATATACTGAGCTTATCTTCCAATTAGGGTACCAAGAACTTCAATGGGAAAAAATTGGGACCTTTATAGAGATAAAGATCCTATATTGGGAAGTTAAAAACACACTGATATAGGGAGTAGGAAACAACTCAAATCAAATAATTCATATAAGCAAGAAATAACTCATCAAATACAAATAGTTCACCCAACAACTTAACTTAGGGTTTGAATTGTAATACTAATACTTTACATGTTCATTCTCCAGATGTTCTTCCCACGTATACGCAAGGCAGAATCTTCTTTATCATACTCCACAGCCTTCAAAAATATTTTACAAATAATGATATATGGCATAAAACTGAACTCATATAACAAAAATTTGAACCCTTTAGGAGAAAGCTCCATTACACACATGTAAGTAATTAGTTGCAATGAAATAGAAAAAACAAAAACCACCAACACACAGTCACACACCCTTATATCAAATGGCATTAGTTGGCTAACCTTGGCATATGCCATAAAGTAGGGTTTACCTCAACTTTTATCTGTAATTTTAATTTTAGTCGTTCTGCTTCTCTTCCTCCCGAGGATCTTCCCTTAAAACTTTCCTGCGAGAGGATCATGAACAATTGTCAAGAGCATTCTTGCAATTGCCACGAGGCTTATAATCTTTCAACGGAAACAATAACGGTACCGAAGCTCAATTAAGCAAATCTTTTGCTTACCAAAACAATATAATTGCATTAAAATGCGATTTTAACGGTGAAGAGCTACAACAATTTACCTAAACGTAGAAGTAAAACAGTGTCACCTCGGCTATCAAGATTATACTGCAATCCATCAAATCATCTGCTTCTTCGGCACCATCTGTCTTGGCAGTCCACAAATTCACATGAGTTATCCGGTAAAATTAAAAATGGAAATCTGATAAACACAATCTGAAAAACACCAATCCACACTTGACGCTGCCGGGCCTTTAGGACGAGCGAGGCGTCTCTGCGAACCAATCTTCATTGTTTTACGATTACTGGATTTCTGATTGATAAGAATTTCTCTTATAGCTTCCTTCTATGGGATCGCAACGGGCAGGGAATGGGGTCACGCTGTCCCCGAAAATTCCCCGCCCCCGTTTTCATCCAAATACGGAAAATTTTAATAAACGAGATAGTAGGTGTAAAAGTACTATGCCGACTAATTTCCAGCAAAATACACATCCTTTAGTTAGCCGCAGGGTTATATATAGCAAGCAGAACAATCTCACACCGGACATGACCAATCATAGAGTCTTACCAACAAAATTTAAGCTTCCAAGCATCAATTTAGAGAAGAAATAAAATAGGCACAGCTTTTCTGAAAGAGACTCAAATTTGAAATATATAATGGTTGAAAAATAGCAAACATTAATGCTGAAGCTACATGGCAGTGCACCTTATGAGAGCTCATATGAATAAGCTGAAACAAACCCAAGTCCCATCAATCAACCAAAGCTGCAATTGTAAACACTTAAAACTACCCAACTAGCAATGACAATCAAACATAAAAAGAGTAGAAAATTAAAAGCAGCCCAATACTAGCATTAATCAACACAGAAAAGACAGCAAAGATTGAGAACAGCCCAAAGGAGAATGAGGATATTCACCTGGCAGAGTCCCAGAGCAGCAAAACCAGGTGAACAGCAGTACTGGGAGTCTAATTGGGATGGTAACGATGGAGTCGCGAGCCGACCAAGAGAGGCAGAGATGGACGACCAGGAGGTAGAGCCGCAGAGAGGCAGGCCGCAGCCGCCGGCAGAGACAATCTGGGAGTTCTGGGCATATGGTGATCGGACTGCGATGAGGATTTCTGGATGGCCGGACGGTGAGTGGAGACGGCGTGACTCGTGAGGCTGGAGGTGAGACACGGGATCGAGAATGAGAATAACAAATAGTTCAGGATGGGGCTGGGTGAATCGCGGTGTTTCGCTAAGCTGCAAGGGTTTTTAATATTTTACTATATTTATCCTGTGGGATTGGAGTTTCGTCTTATAATCTATTTGTGGGTAAGTATATTAAAAAAATATTAGTATCTGTGAAGTATATATTCATTTTATAATAAGTAATATAAATATCCGGTATATAGATACAATCTGAATTGTAGTTGAATATTTATGTATTTTGATGTTATTGTGCTGTGCCAATTTACAGTAAGATTCTTACTTAAATTAATAGTTAAATTAATAGCTAATGGACTTCATATTTACCTAATTAAACAATTTATCAACTGCAGATTAGTTTGGACGGAAAAATGGTAAAAGGAGGATTTTACTTTTAATTATATATAGATATAGATATATAGATATATAGATTTTTAAGTTTTAGATTTATATATATTTTTTGAAAGGTCAACCCATTAGTTGTATTTATAGATAAACTGAAATAGCGTCGGGTGGGATATCATCCCAATCATAGTTTTAGATTTATATATATATATATATAATATATATATATAATATATATATATATATTATATATATGTATGTATATATATATTATATATATACATACATACATACATATTATTTATTTATTTTTATTTATATTTATATAATATTATAATGTAATATATAATATTATACGAGGTCGGGGCGGGGATGCCCGCACCGTTCCTCAAAAATTTCTCAATTCGCTCCCGTTGGGCGTAGAGATCCGTTTTTTCGTCGGAGGCGGATGAATTGCCATCCATATTCTCTTCAAGATTGCGCCCACAGTTACACTTCATTTGGGAGCACCGAGCACGGTATCGTTTTAAAAAAAAAATGGAACAAATTTCAAATAGACCACTAAATTTTTTACACATTGTGCAATTGAACTATCAAACAAAGAAAGCTTGTAATTTGACCATTCAAACTCAAAAAAATATGTAAATGACATTTTTTAAATGTTACTTTCAAGTTACCCTTAAATATGATGTCATAATGTCAAATTATATATATATACTTATTTTGATTATTATTTTTAAAAATTAAAAAAAATTAAGGTAACAAAAATAAATAAGAGAAACATTCTGAGTTACCAGGTTAAAACTCACATTTCTAAGTTGACAAAGATCAACTAAATTTAATTTTATATTTATATTTATACAAATCTAATAAGAGCCAATAAAGTTATGGTCTTAATGAAAAAATGTTAGTGCAATTATTTGTGAGAAAATTACCAAAATGGTCCCTCGACTATGTCAATTTCACCAATTTCGTCCTACTCATTTTGACTTCACTAATTGCATCATTCGACTATCAAAATTTTAACCGTTTAAGTCTTTTGTTGACTTAGACGGCAATTTTTTAGGGGTATTATTGGAAGTTCACTGTGCATTCACCATTTTCATCCGATGACGACGACGTAGAAGCAAAAGATGATTATACCACATTCACAGCTACCGCAGCCGGAGGCGCCAGTGGGAGTGGCTATGTCGATGTCGCATAGGGACCTGGAACGGTCTAAGTCGATGCCGGGGAGTTTTGACGTGCCGGCGATTGGGAAGTTATTTCGGGAGAAGAGTTACAGCTTATCGGAGGCGGATATCGTCATTGAGGGAATCGCCGGAGGACAAGAAGGCGGAGTCCGATTACAAAGTGATGGAATTCAACCTCTCCCGCCTCAAAGTGATCGTCAACTTGAAGCCGGAGGATGAACAGGGGACGCGGCTCCACGAAAGAGTGGCCTTCTTCTCGCGATCCAATTGCCGAGACTGCATTGTAATGTCGTCTGGTTGTTCCTGCGCGAGAGAATGCTTAATTTTGCGAAAATCAATGTCGACGTGTATTCAGAGAGAGAGAAGGAATTAGTACAGAGGACGGGAGTGCAATTGTGCTGCATATTTTCCTCAACGAGAAGTTGCTAGGAGGACTCGTCGCTTTTAATTCGCTACGGAACATTGGAATGCTGGATAAGAAACTGAGTGAAATGTTGTCCATAAAGTGTCCGGATGATGCGTCGTCGCCTCCTGTCTACAGATTCGATGAACTAGAGGACCAGAGGGATGAGATGGCGGAGATTATGAGAGTGGTGAGGCAAAATCTGTCGATTCAGGATCGGTATTATTGGAAGTTCACCGTGTGGACGGTATGGTCCATACAATAACCACCTACGGCTCGTGTTGAAATCGAGCTTTCTCGAAGAGCTTTCGCTCTGAAACCATAATCTCAGCGGTCGCCTCCTTCGCTGTGTTCAGTATTATATCAGCATACATTGGCATCGGAAAAGGTGAAGAGGCGCGACGGATGTAGTGAGTGTTGAGGAAGGTGATGTGGAGGCAGAATATCTCAGCGAGTTTGAGAATGGAGTTGCCGTCTTTGCTTCTACGTGAGAGGAGGAGGATGAAAATGGCGAATGCAATGAACTTCCAATAATACCCCTAAAAATTGTTGTCTAAGTCATCGGAGGACTAAAACGGTTAAAAGTTTGATAGTCGAAGGATGCAATTAGCGAAGTCAAAATGAGTAGGACGAAATTGGTGAAATCGACATAGTCGAGGGACCATTTTGGTAATTTGCTCAATTATTTGTTAAAATGAATGTTTCATATCCTTTAATTTTAGTATTTTCTTTTATGATTTTATGAGCCATTCATTTCAACAAACAATTACACCATTAATCGTTAGTTTACATATTGAGTTTCTATTTTTGTACATCACACATAAAAATACTAGTTATTAAAATAATTGACAACATTGACCATTCATACTACATCACTACTTACTTCATTCACCTTATATGGTCACTATTAGGTGAATATGCCAAGTTGGTATTATTTGATTTTCTTTTTATTTCTTTAATTTGATTGTGTTGAAATACTCCATGTCAGAAAGAAAGAATAAAATATGTGAATTTATAATAATATAAGTTCAACTAATTAATAGGTTAAACTCAACCTCAAGAATCATGTTGTAGAATTAATCATGAAGGAAAAATTGTAATGTATCTCATCTATAATATGTCAATTATCAAGTCACTCATTAATTATTAGTTGTGTAAATGTTGCATTTCAATTTTTAAAACGGCATATATATTGCTCATTCTGTACCGTACGAGAAGAATATTGAGGGCAACATTTACATAACTAATAATTGACATATTATGAAAATGCCATAAATTATAAATTTTCCATCATTCAATTTATGTGGTGGATTTGGGGACTAAACTTTTACATAAAAAATAATTGATGCAGAGGGCAACAAATGTCATTTTACCCATAGAACAAATCATCTAAATTAATGGTGTGTTTAGAAATTCGGAAAATGATTATTGGAAATCATTGTTTCCCATGTTTGGAAAGGCTTGAAAAATAAAAGTCATGGAAAATATTTTATTGTCAAAGGAGAAAATACTATTGTTTTCTTGGAAAACAACTTTTTTTTTTTGGAAGTCAATTTTCAAAATCATGATTCACGTAGCTTATTCTCCTCAGCTTATTTCGTTCGTCCTCAACCATCTTCTACGCCTTCTTTTGCAACATTATTCCTCTATCATCTTCCACGACCTTCTTCCGTCATCTTCTAGGACTTTCTTCCCCGACCCTCTCTCGCCATCTTTTCTTCATCTTATGATTCAAGTTTTTTTTTTTTTTTTTTTAGAGTTTAGGGGAACCAGAGCATTGGTTTATTGATCGGAAACCAGAGCACTAGTTTTCGCATCGAAAACCAAAACACTGGTTTACGACGAAAACCATATATCTAGTTCCTGCGAGATAGTAGTGCAATGTTTTTTTTTTTTTTTGTTTAAATAAAATTGTTGGTTTTGTTTATTATATAAATAATTCAGCAGTGCAATGTTACAATATATTGTTAATTATGCTCATTTTATGAAAGAATGAACCAAACACACCAAAACTATTTGATGGAATGCAACAAAAATTTGAAAAATGAAATGTTTTCTAGAAAGTCTAATTAAAATCCAAGTGTGAATGCTTCAATACAAGTTTCAAAATGTTTAGAACATAAATCTAAACTAATTTAAACTAAAATATAAAGAAAAAATGGAAAATAACTAGGGTTCGAAAATGGGTCAAATCAAGTAAAAATAAATGAAAGTGTTCTTAAATGCAAAGGTGATAGCTCCAAATGCTGGGGCGTGTCATGGGGCGTGTAGGCGCTTTGTGTAGAAAATAGTAAGAGATCACATTGGAGAGTAGTGTTCACGGACTGAGACTGGGGTGTAGGCACCCGTTTATTATGGCATAATGACTCTTGCTATTTTAACCGTTTTAACATAAAAATAAGTGCCAAGCACCTGTGCTCATATGACCCTATGTGGTTCTCCTTGAGAAAATGTCACATGATCGAACCTGGTTGTGTGGTATTGACTCTTGGCGGCGATATATAGAAGTATAGAACAAATAATACCTTGTATAGGACAATATTACTAAAAAAATCAAAAGTAGGCTTGATGGTCTTCAATAAAGTTATAGCCCTTTGAGTTAGCTTACCAATGGCACAATAATCACTTGAGTTTGACATTCATACGATGAGATATGGTTAAAGTACTAAGTAGTGGACAAGATACTTGAGAATTGCAATGCCTTGATCTTTTAGTCCACTATTGCCTTGTTTGTCTTTGTGATAAACCATTGAAACCACTACTTGTTGGCTCTCCAATAGTGTTGCATCCACCTCCTTAGCTTCAAATTGGCTTTCATTAACCCAAATGAATCCAAAATGCTTCAAACATCATTTGGGGTGTATTTAGACACCCGGAAAATGATTTTTGAAATCATTCTCCGAGTTTCCAGTGTTTGGATGTGCTTGGAAAATCAAGTCAATGGAAATCATTTTCCGGAAAATATGTTTGTTTTAGAGGAAAATGATTTCTCCCCTTTTTTTAAAAAAAGAAGTCATTTTCCAACTTTTAGGAGTGTTTGGTTGGCATGAATTACATTGAATTGCAATTCAATGAAATGATAAACTACATTGTTTCGTTTGAGGGATTGCAATTCCCCTCAATTCATTGAATTGCAATTCAGAGGGTTCATGAATTGCAATTCATAGGTCCCCATGAATTGCAATTCATGAATTCATCCATACAATGAAAAGGGAAAAAGAAGGAAATGACATATTTGCCCTTTGGATGTTATTATTAATATTATTACATAAGGGTATCCAACCAAATGCCATGTTACACAACACCACTACCACCTTACACCACCACCTCACACTACCATCACCATCACCACCACCACACCACAAGTAACCACCGTTATACCACACAAATATTATTACTATTATATTATAACAAATAAGACCACTACCACCATACCGCCACTACTTACCACTTATTATTATTATAGTTTTTACGCGCATTACGCGATTGAGATAATGCCCAATGTTTTTTTTTTTTTTTTTTTTTTTTTTGTAAATAAGTACTTTAAAGTATAATCAAGCATATTATATTGGAATTGTTCATGCATAGATAATTGAATTGAATTTGCGATTAAATAGGTAATTTTAAGTTACAAAGAAGATAATATAGTCAAGATTGATTACAAATCGCTAACGCTAACCGCTAACTGCTGATTGTCAAACAAGGACATTGGCGATAGTTCTCACTTCAATTTGTTGTGTGATTTGAATACTTTCTTTGTCAACAAATCCCTCAGTAGTTAATATGATGGCTTTATTAAATTATATATTTTTTAATTTTTTCATGGTATTCATAAAATACTTGGTAAATAAATATATATCATTATTTGTATTATAACTTGATATTTAATTAAAAAATAGTGCACAAAAAAATAATAGACAATGTAGTGATTAATCAATTGATGAATTTGAATGTAAAGTAATTTATACATTCGAGAAAATAAAGACAATATAACTAATAAAATTATTCTCTTTAATTTATTGATAATGATATTTTTTTTTAATAAGACATTGTAGGGATAATGTAGCGATATTATCAATTGATGAATTGAAGGTAAAAATTTTATATTGGAAAAAAATAAAGACAATATAAGTAATTGAAATTCTTCTTAATTAATTTATTGATAATAAATAATTTTTTTTGAATAAGACATTGTAGACCATAATTTAAATTAAAGAAATGCATATGTATATTTTTTGTTGAGCTACTAAATTATTATTTAATTTAATAATAAGATAAAATAAGTATTAATTATGCCAACTTTGTGGGATGAGGCGAACCTAAGACCTTTCTTCATGAGTAAGTAACGGTGAACTAACCGGAAATTAACGAAAATCATAATTTAACCGGATAATCATATCTGAGGATAAATTTAGTAAATCTTAGAAAATTAAATTATCAATCTGAGCATTCATTTGGATGAAAATTTTGACGCCATTTTTTCTCCTAATTATAGGCCTAATCCCTTTGGCTCTTTTAGTATAGTATGATAGTAGCATATAATAGACAATCGTTATGCAGTGGACCGTCCATCTTGCAAGCTGGACACGGTTAACAGTGCTAACGCACTGTTATCTTTTTTTTTTTTTTTTTTATTCAACTGCTTCGTTATAGGAGTATGATGTTCATATTATTAGTTAATAATTCATACATTCATAACTCCATAACTGTACTTCATAACTTATAACTAACTTTTAAACTATAACTGTAACTTCATAACTCATAACTGTACATTCATAACTCCATAATTGTACATTCATACCCATAATTGTATTCATAATTTTCGAAGCTTATGTTCACAATTTTAGAGTCTGTCTAATTATTTAATCACTATATGTTCATAATTGTAATTCATAATGTCAGCAGCTATTTGTTCATAATTCGATCAATAAATGTACATTCATAACTCTATAACTGTACATTCATAACTCCATAACTGTACATCTAACTCATAACTGTACATTCTAATCCATAAACTGTACATTCATAATCTTCGAGCTCTATATTCACAATTTTAAAGCTCCATGGTCATAATTTTATCAATAAATGTTCATAATTGTAAGTTCATAATGTTAGAGCTTTGTGTTCATAATTTCATAATTAATAATGTACATTCATAACGGCATAATTGTACACTTCCATAAATAACTGTAATTCATAATCAAAAAATAACGCCGTTAACGGCAAACACGCGCGAATTTTTTTTATAACTAAATGACACGTTTTTTTTTTATAAAACGACGTCGTTTGGGCCCGTGCCACAATTCTTGTGGACACGGTCCAGGCATAATTGCCAGATAGTAAGATTGTATAGTGATTATTATTAATTATTAATGTATTATTATGTTATTATGATTATATTATTATTTTGATATTTATTGTTATTTTTTATAATTAAATTATTTTAATATTATTATACATGTTGCTTATTCTAAATAAATACCAGTTTAATGCAACCAAACACCAAAAATGTTAATTATACAGTTTTACTCATTTTTCGAAAATGATCAAACACACCAAGCGTTTTTCAATGCAACCAAAACTCGAAAGAAAATGTTTTAATTTTCTTCCCGAAATGACTCATTTTCATAAGCATTTTTATGCTTTCCAGACAGACCTTAACTCATCACATATCAATGATATATCCTAAAACCACTGAATCAAATAAGAAACACTTGGAAAATTATAAATGACAGC
>VALG01013127.1:0-17500 GCA_009835305.1 Ipomoea purpurea
AGCATTAGGCTCGGACATTCTCGGGTGTGGCGTTCTTCCCCTTATGCACTTTTGACGTAGTTTTATATGGATTGTTCATTTATTTAGTTTTATGTTCTAGTTTCCATCCTTAGCCTGTGCAAATCCACCACCCAGATAAGGTAGTTTATGGCGGTGACATTCCACTACACCTTTACTGTATTCATATAATTGTTGTTTACTCCGCTGCTCCCTGCAGAGTTGTGGTATCGCATAAGGGTATGAGTCGGGCTCCCATATCGCGTTTGAGTATCCAGCCCAGCAAAGGGTGGTGTTACCAACTAGCAGTCTACATACCCACCTAATAGGCCCTGCTAGCGAGCTGGTAGGCCCTGTCGGGTAGATGGCCGGCGTGTGGTCGCCCAGCGCGGACCCGCCCGTTGCCGTTGGCTCACTAGTGCCGTCCAGATAGTAACAGCTCTTGGGGGATCGGGTTCCGGTGGGGCGCTATCTGCGACATCGCTAATGAAAATTCCGGTTTCGCAACGTTTCAAGACGATGGGATTTCTCTCGCGAGAGGGGACACTATTCTTCTACTTTTTCCAAGCAGGTGTTCAATAAAGAAATCCATTTGTCTATTAATGCACCAGAAATCATCTGGTAAAGTCCTTTTCGGGCACTCTATCACCATACAGCCCTCTTTAGTACACCCGGAGCGAATGACTGAAAAAGTAAACAACGATTCCATACGATTTGACATAGAATCACCTACAGGATCTGTACCCATCCTCACAGGTGTTACGGCCCTAAGGACCAATTAATTAATTAATCTATGACCCATAAGACACGAAAAATTGAACTTGACCCAATTGGATAGATTATTGAAGCCCTTAAGCAATAAGGGAGGGGCAACCAGAGACCACAACTAGGGGTCCGTGGATCCCCCACCCCCCTTAAAAGCCAATACTAATCCTAGGCAGGATTAAACCCATAGCATATACAATAGGGAACTATAAGAAGGCGATTTAGAAGCCCCACCACCAAAAATCTCTCACCACAAAAAGAGTCCAAGAATCCCCATCAGTGAAGAAATCAAGAAATCAAAGAGAAGCTTAAAGAAAATCCCCTACGGAGCCAAGGAATAATTAAGGCTAAGAGGTAACCCATGTCTCAACAAAACCTATTTTCATAGCATTATGATTTAATCCCTTAGGGTTTCCCCCCGTATGATTATAATTGAAATGGCGAATATGCTATGATTATTTATTGTGATTTATGATTTCCATGGGGAATCTTGATAAATCTTGATATTGGGAGTTTCTTGATAATTATGATGTTCTTGATGAATTAATATGCTGATGATTATGTGTAGAGTTGTTCTTGATGATTATAATGTTCTTGATGATTATTGGTATCCTTGATGATTATGTGTGTTCCTACCGAATCTTGCAATTAGAAAGACGAATCGTATTCTTGTTAATATAAAAGTGATTAGAACCCTAGGTTATACCGTATGCTTTGATTCTTGGATTATCGGGTGGGAAATCGCATGTTTGGGAGTTGATTATGTTTAGAAAAGCATGATAGGATATGTGCCGTTCTTTCTCGTATTTGATCCGTTAAACGTCTACGTGTTGTCGTTAATTGCTTGTAAAGTGTCTAAGTTATGGTTTCGGTTCCACAACGGTTCCCCGGGACGAAAGTGATGAAAGAGTCAGTGGGGGGTAGGTGGGGGGGTAGGGGACCCGCCACCATACACGCGGCAATTCGGGCAGCCGGCGCGGCCGGGCAGCTGCCCGCCGGCACCGCTGCCCGGAACAGTGACAGCCGGCGGGTGGAACCCCCAACCACACCGCTATCCACCCGGGACCCCGCTTCCCCTTTGGATGTTTCCCCGATCCCGTGGCCGTCCGCACGGACCCCGTTTTAACGTGCGTATGTCTAAGTTTGAATGTTTCGGGTACCAGTTCGTAGGTTTATGAGGTCAATATTATGATTGACATGCTAGGTTGAAATTGGTACCCGGACCCCGCCGAAGTGGAAGAAAGTCTTAGTAGACTATTCTTAGTAGTGATAGATCACGCATTAGTTGTTATGACGTTTATTCCCTTCCCAATCGTGTAATGTGGGTTGTATGTGCTTGCTATAAGATGTCTATGTGTTGCGGTGTTGCCCCAATTCGGTTGCGATGGGATTGGGTTATCCGTGAGCTGCGTCCAGAAGCCGGCTAGCGAGTGCAGAAGAAGTTCCTGGCTTGCAGTCGGATGACGGTATCCATCGCGCTGCGGTCCAGGAACTGGTTGTAGTCCTGAGCTGCGGCTCCAGAGGCCTGGCGTATCAGATGCGGACAGTTCCTGGCTACAGTCTAAAATGACACACCTCCTCTTGGGCTAGCGGTCCACTGTTTGGTTGCAGATCAAACATTAAAGATGAAAGCTGCGGTTCATCGGTCCGAAGAAATTGCGATCGACCTCGGGTTGCGATGCAGGGCATGGTGCTGTGGGGCCGTGTCAGAGCTATATGCGCGACCCGCATGTATGGGCATGTCGAGTGGTCCTGTGGCGCCAACAATGTGCGCTTATGTTTGTAGATATGGAACGAGTTGTGGTTATATTGTGGAATGCTTGGGATGTGATCTATGGGTTTCACATCTTTGGTGATTGGTCTAGTTGATGGGTTATGGATTACTGCTTATGATTTGCCTTAATTGCTATTATCTATTATAGAAACTGCTAATGACTGTTTATAACTGGTTGCTTTGTCTGGCCTTGATCTAGTCGATAGTCATTCCCCGATTTTAAAACTAGAAGTTCGAAGGATATATCAGTTCAATGCTCAAAATGGTTTTCGTATATCTATATAAGAAATAAAATGCTATAATGGTATTGTATTTCACCGCGTTGGAGTGGGTTATCCGCATCTTCCTCGCTGAACAGAAATATTGGTTTCAGGCACTGAGGATTGAGAACACTGGAGGCGCGCCTAGAGCTGGAGGGAGTAGTAGTATATAATTTCCCCTTTTTAGCCTGCGTGCCTATGTTATGCATTTTATATTTCAGAGGAGGATAGAGTTAGACTGCCTGTGCACTTGGTTCTCTAGCCCAGGTGTGCATAGCACCCCCATCACAATTTATGTACGCTTTGGGATTTAATTGAGACGTTAACTTTATTATATGAAGTTTAAAAATGTCTTAAAAATCTGGGATGTGTTACAGTTTGGTATCAGAGCCTAAGTTTGACCATACTAGGATAAGACTCTAAGACCGGACCTTAACATTAAGCTTGAACTAAAGTAACTTAAAACTTAGCTTACAGACGCCGGTGAGATTGTGAGGCCTACACATAAAACCCCCACACGTTACTCTTCCCCACTTATCACTTCATAAGAAGTACAACGGACATTAAGCTAACACTCTTATAAACCCTGGCCAGAAAGACGATAACATGGCCAAACAGAAGACAATCGGGGACACCGGAACCCGCCATTGACGACCCCTTGACCCAACTCTACAGCAACTAACAGAAGTCGCGCAAGCACTGAGTGAAGCGGCCCTTCGCAACCGTCAGACCCCCACCACCCCCGACAAACGCAAACTCAGACATCGCCTGACAAGTTTCAAATCACCAGCCACCCACGTTCTTCGGAGAAGAAGACCCCGCAATCTTAGAAGAATGGATCCGGACTCTTGATAAGATTCTAGGTAGTAAATGCCCGTAGGAACGCCACGTGGAAATAGCCTCGTTCTACTTCGGACACGAGGCCGACCTCTGGTGGATCCACGAGGACCCACCCACCGACAAGAACCGGGGGTTCAACTGGGAAAGCCTCAAGGCACGACTGCGCGAACGGTTCTACCCAACTCACGTAAAAGCATCCATGTATGAAGAGTTCCTCCCATCTAAAGCAAGGAACGACCACCGTCGTAGAGTACCATAAACGTTCCTCGAACTGGCACGCTTCGCGCCCGAACTAGTCCCACCGAGGTAACCAAGGTAGAAAGATTCGTATCGGGCCTCAACTTCGAAGCCCGGAAGGCACTAGTGGTAAGTAGACCCCGGACCCTCAACGAGGCTTACGCAGTGCCGAGAATCTCTATCGAATCCAACTACTTCAACGCGGGTTCAAGAACAGATGCGAAGAAGGAACCCCGGAAGTGGGGCACCGTTGGTAAAAGAACAAGGAACGACGTCGGCACAAGGACAAACAACCCAACCAACCCAAGACCGCCCCGGGAAACAACGAAGCGAACCCAAGGAACTTTCCTTGCCCGAGATGCAACAAAAGCCACCGGGCAAGGACTGCGCGGTCAACCCCTGGAGATGCTTCAACTGCGGGGAAGAAGGACACAAGGCCTTCCATTGCACCCAACCCCAAAGGCCGCGTCCCACCACCACGGGTCAACACGGGCACCGGCCGCCAAGGGGACTACGGCGCTCCCGGAAAGATATTCGTCATGAGCCAAACGCAAGCCGACCTCGGAACGAAGGAGACCTAGAAAGGGAAGACCCAAACCCTGAAGACGAGGACCATACGACCCCGCCGAAGAAAATCCCGAAAGCGATTTCTGTCTAGGATAAGCCACCCCCCTGGTAGTCGTTCCCTGTATCGTATCAACCACTTAATTAGTTTAATTACTTCGGGAGCATTATGTCTACTTAACTTAGCTACTTAGAAAGTATTAGAAAGTATTATGAATAAAGATTCATTTCGTTCAATTTCCAATTCCACTACGAGAGTAAAACACAGGTTATGTCATCCACCCAACCCTTCCTCACTAAAAGACGAAGCAAGGAAAAAGGACAAAAATCACCTCATCAAGTAATACCTAATGTTACCATTGGAATGGAATCTTAAACCTCTCATTCTACAAATCAAAGCCTTTAACCACTAGCCCATGTGTGTTTCTTGAAACCATAAGGGAACACCCCTTGTTAAACCCCTCCAAGACCTAAAACCCACAAAATCCCCAAATAAAAAACCCTTCTTCTTCCTCTCCTTCTTCTTCTTCTCCCTCACCTCCCTTCCTTCTCCCACTCACCTCACCGCCCCACAAAGAAGTTCAGGCAGCCACACAACACCCACCACCAGCCGATCGCCGCCACCGGCGAGCGCCGTCGCAGCCCGTACCGCCGCGCCGCCGCCCAGCCGACCGCCCCCTCCGCCCGGATCGCCCCAGCCGCAACCCGCTGCCACCACTACCCGACGCCACCCAGAACCACCGCTCCACTTCGACAAACCAACACCGGAGTCCAGCCGCCACCGCCTCCCTCGCAACAAGGCCGCACCGCCGACAACCCGCCGGAAAACGCGCCGGAGCCGCCGCAGTCCCACCGGGAAAAGTCGCCGGAGAACGCCACCGCTCAAGCATGCCGAAGAAACCCCTCGGAAAATTCGCGCGGTTGTGAGTGCCGCCTATCACGCAAATCCAAAGAAGTTTATCACGACGGAGCCACATGCAGGGAAACTTGCACGTGTGGTTCTGGCCGGGCTTCCTGAGGTATCTAATAACCTTGCTTCTGCTCGCCGCTGGCGCACCTCTCCTAACTATTGCCCATTTATTCTGGAATAATCTTTTTAGGAGGGACAATTTTACATATTTCTGCCAAATCCTTCTATTATTAAGTACGGCTGGTACCATTTCGATGTGTTTCGATTCTTTCGAACAAGAGAGGTTTGATGCTTTTGAATCCATTGTATTAATTCCACTTCCTACTCGCGGTATGCTCTTTATGATCTCGGCTTATGATTCAATTGCCATGTATTTAGCTATTGAGCCTCAAAGTTTATGTTTATGTGATCGCAGCATCAAAAAGAAAGTCTGAATTTTCCACGGAAGCCGGCTCGAAATATTTGATCTTAGGTGCATTTCCCTCTGGAATATTATTGTTTGGGTACGACCGGACAACTACCGATATCTATTAATATCTTTTCTTAGAATGTTGTTGTGAAATATATATATATATATATCGTAAACTATCGGATCGGGTATTACTTAGATGTGAAACTTGCAGACCTCATTGGTTGTGATATTTATCTTACGGGGGGAACGAAATAAAAGAATATATAGGCTTGTAGAGACCCTCTATGTAGTTGTCTATCTAGGGCGATCGATCTACATCTTTCCCCATAGCCCTGGGGCTGTGTCTCGATCTCCTATGCGCGAAATCTAAGGGACTAGTTCCTATAGAGATTCCCCTGGGTCTAATTCCACGCCTTATGACGAAAGGGGAGTCGGCGTGGCGTAAAGTGAAGATTGGGGGGAGTAGAGAAAATTCCCTTCTGGGGTATTCCGAAGGTGTAAACCTAGGCAACGAAAAAGGGGCCCGATACTTCAACTAGAGGAGCGACCAGTTGGTTCACCAAACCCCGACCCAGCGTCACACGTTCTCCAGGTCCGAAGGGATCCAGTGCCCAACTACCGACTCCTCCCGGAATTGCGTTATCGGAGCCGAGCCAAATGGCCGTTAGTGGACACCCACCACTTTTCACCGGTTAGAGAGGCCCTCTTTAATACATTAAGAAAAGATGTTCACAGGGGCCAGAAAGACTCGGTCATAGGAATTTAGACCACCTACGTGCTGGTAAACGAAAACCACCTCGACCGGATCAGAGTAAACAACAATGTCGAATCAGGCCCCTTGAAAGAATTCACACGCGGCCACCAGCTTTCCCAAAATAAGGGGAGATCTGCTGCTTACTGCTCACGGAAACATCCGACACCTATACTATAGTAAAGTCGTTCGCGTATCTCCTTTCCTTCTATTCATCAGATTTTTTGCTTTGACCAATTCAAGGTGAAAAAAGGGTTGGCTAAAAAGGGGGAGAGAGGAGAGCCTTAGGGTACGCTCACTTCTGCATTTTTGTTTAGGTTCTCGAGATTCTCAATCGCTCTTTTGAGTGGGGAGGAATAGTACGGGAATGGCGGTTCTCAGACGAGTGAATCCTTCTCTCCCTATCGGTCGAGCTACTCCGTTCCTCTATAAATAAAAATAGGCTAGAATGCTTCTATTGAGCAAGAAAACAAGTAAAAAAGGCAAGCAACGCGCATCCGTTTTCTTGGTCCGCTACATATTATATGTTATTATAAGCCGTTGTGCGTGAGTCTAAGTCTAAAGACTATAAGAGTCTTCCTTGTTCAGAACGCTTTGACCCTTTGCCATAGTATAGTTATGGAGATTCCAGATTCGCGGAAACAATAGAAATCATTTCTTTGTGGACAGAAAGGAAAGATTACGACTATTTCCGATAGATAACCAAAGAACAGACAGGAGCAAGCCAGAGACCTATTCCATATGAGCTAGCTAGCCAATGAGATGAGCTACCCATTGAGGGAGCTTAAAGCGATGTCCCTATGTGCCAGCCTTTATCTTCCTTTCATATAGGTCCTTCCTTGCGTACTATACTTATAGAATTCCAGTTGAAATAAACGGCCTATCTTTTGCATTTGAAGGGACCTATCGTGACCCCGTAAACTCGCGATTTAGCAAATAGGCCATGAAGAACGTTTTCTCTATAAACCGAGATGAGAGATAAGCGGGATGGGCTAAGCTAAACGGATGCGAGAGTGAACGGATGACCGATCGATACAGTACGAGAGATTCCGGGGAAGTTTTTAGAAAAAGGAATGAGCGCTTACCCTATCGACCGAACGACCGAAGCTACTATCCGCAAATCATTAACTCCTAAACTCCAGAACTAAAGGAATGGTAATCTACTGAGCTAGCCTCCGTTATGCGCCAATGCTTGAACAGGACCGTTTACCTTTACCAAAAGAAAGAAGAGAAATTGGGCCATGTTTCCCGAGAGAGGCGCCTTCTCTCAGGCCAGCAGTCTTCTACTTCTAGTCGACTGCTCTATGACGGGCTTCCCTGTTTCCTGGGCTCTGCTCGCTCGTATACGCTCCGACCCAGCAAGTAATAATTGACAAGACATATGAGCCTTTCCTTGCCTGCATTAAGAAAAAAAATTGAAATAATGAATCAAGATCTAGATGGAGGGTTGGTTGGCCGCAATACTTCTTCGTGAATCTCCAAACAAAAATTTTATTTGAAGTCCGAATACTCATAAGCTTAGGGACGCCTCTCGTTCCTCTTCCCCCATTTTAAAAACGTTTCTCACCCCGCTTGAACTTTCGCTATCCGATTGGAATCGCGAAAGTTCTTTCAAGAGAAAGGATTTTTCTTGTTTAAGAAAAGCCTCTTTTTGTTCCAACTCCAGCATTTCCAGAAACTCCAGGTCGCGCTGCTGTTTCTCCAGTTTCCTGCAAATGTAGTTGGTAAAAGCCTAGAAAATGGTGTTGCTCTGTAGCAAACACGCTATTCTAGAAATAGGAAGAATGTCGGTGTAGAATAAAACTTGTAAGAATATTGGACAGGGTGGTATGGTTGAATTCATAAGGCTCCAAGGCAGAATTTAGAATTACTTCTAGTTGGAAATCGGTAAAGAAAAAGCAAATGAGCTTCCCTACCAAAGAAGAGCATCTTATATAGTTGAACGATTTGTTCCTTTTCACTTCACAACAACAAAGAAACTCTTCTAAATAACCAAGGAAGACGCTTGAGTCTTTAGACTTAGACTCACGCACAACGGCTTCTTATTAACATATAGCGTCTGTAGCGTTAGAAGCCGTTGCTTGTTTTTTAGAATCTTAGGAACACATCTCGATCTCTAAAAAGGATCGAAATGCTATATCAAAGAATAATCACATAATAAGAATTATGCGAAGTTCTTTCTCTCTTTATTTATGATAATTGGGGGGACGCTCTCTATTTCTTCCCCATCCGCGAGGGAAATTTTCATAGCTCCTCGCTGGAATCTATAAACTCTTATAACTCTTAAGAACTCGAAAGCACCTTATGTAGACTCTAAGGCTACGATCTTTATATGTTTTGGCCACGTCCGTTTCCGCTCCGAAGAAGAAGGTTTGGATCTTTCAATCTTATGTCGTGAGGGATATGACCTATGTTAGGTCCATAAGATACCACAGCTTTTGGTGTTCTATGATTCACCTCCGAATAATGAGTAGGTAGTTCGATCCTTTTTCTTTTTATCTTCCTAGTAAACTTCTGGGGGGATGCGGAGCAATAGGTCGAATTTCTATATAAAGAAGAGTTGTCAACTATAGGACTTCTTATTCGAGTAGGAATATTTCGGTTTTTCTCGTTCCTTCTATTCGATAAGAATAGGGATTTTAAATGATACAAATTCCTCTTCATTCTGTTGTGCTCAGCGAAAGAACTACCTAAGCATACTTTTTCGGATCCAAACTTCTTTGTTCTTTCTAAGTATTCTTTTTGCATAGCAGAACGCAACTGGAAATTTGGTGATTTGCCTATTCTTTTTCCGATATAGCTCCTTATTTCTTCACCGCGGGTTCTCGCATCATTTTCTTTAAAAGATATTATATCACCGTGGGAGAGTTTAAAATGAGTAATGTTGACCATTCCATTATTCACACAAATCCTTCGATGACTTATCGGCTGCCTTGCTTGAGGAATAGTTTCACAAAAATGGAGACGAACCGGAATAACGTCCGATCTTGTTTCTGGATTGAGGAGAAAAGGGATATATGAAGTTCGTTTTGTTCCTCTGTGCATCTCTGTGATGGGTAAATTTCCATAAAAAAGGGACAACTTTCGTGTAGTTTGTAATTGGATGTAACTGTTAAGATTTTTTCTCGAATAAATCTTTCTCTTAATAGATCTCTTCTTGTTCCTCAATCTTCCGAGAATACGGCGTTGTATTATTGTAAGTTTTCTGTTCCAAACATTTCCTGAAAGTAGACGACAAGTTTTAAATCTTAATGCAGGCATTTCATATCTCGTTGAATCATTCTTGATTCCACACCGGGGCTATGGGAATCGAACCCAACAATTCTTCCACGACCCCTATTCTCGAACGAACGACCTCCTTTCACTTCACACCAATTCCATCTCGATGAATGGAAGAGAACTCTTTTTCTACTTACCATAGCCAATAGTAAGTTTATAAAGCGTGAACGTGAGAAGGGAGAAGAAAACTCTTAAACTCGAAAGCACCTTATGTAGACTCTAGGCTACGATCTTTCGTCTCTTATGATCTTTCTAGTTAGAGAGAAAGATCACTCCTAAAAGCAGCCTTATAACTATACGATACCACCGCATTTTCATCGATAAAAGATCTTATTAGCTTATGAACAAAGTCATTGATAGTCATATTCAATCACCCCTTCACTCTTCTCTTATCTAACGAAAAAGAGAAATCTCCTGTTCAAAAAAAGAAAGAACTGTGAACAGTGAAAACTCCGGATTATCACGTCATTCGTGTTGAAGGCGAAAGCTAGCCTATTAGCTATTCTAGCCTAGGATCGTTGTCGGGAAAGTTCAAACGACGTCCAAGCACCAAAAGGCGAGGTTCCGAGGACGTAACTAGAGTGAATGACCCACACAGCATCGATTGATTTCAGACATCATTCTACGGAATTTTCAGATCTTAAGATCAAGGGGCATAGCAATTCAATAGAAATTAGAAGAGAATGATAAAGAGAATAGTCATTAGATCCGGACATAGCCATTAAAAAAAAACTCTCCTTACTGGAAGATCTTTCCTATGAAGGTGGGAATGACTAGCCAAGGAAAGATGTCCAATTCCATGTCTTAAGCATAGTGACATTTACCAATCCTTAAATCCGGTAATAATAAAGAGACAAAGCGTCTAAGGGAGTTTTCACTGTTCTCCTATCAATCTTCTTTGCATGAGATGAGACCCGGAATAGAGCCTTTTGAGGAAGGATCTTGGCAATGGGGAAAGAGAGAGATGTGGAAGCCTTTTCTCCTACATTGTCCTTATGTTCATAAAGCCCTTCCCCTTCCTCCTCCTGTTTAGAAAGATAGCAGCCATCCAGACTTATGCCGAGAATACGCTGCTAGAATAAGTTGTTTGAGAATAGGGTGTTCAAGCATCTCCTTCTCTCTAAGAAGAGCAATTAGTTAACTACCTGTCCTCTAAGAAGGAAGTAAGCCAACTACCTTATTGTTGGAGTGACTCACATGATTCCAAAGGTGAATCATATAAGCTAGAAAGAATCTTCCTAATGCTCCCATGTCCGAATCCGTACTACTTTATTTTAGTGTTAGGCCATTCTCTCTAGCTGCTGCAGTAGCAGGCACGTATCGAAGGGGAAGAGGAGTCAGCGTAAAGTTACGTAGCCTAACTGTTCGGTTTTCAATCATATCCGATTTGGTCCATTTCGCATAGACCTTTGTTGTTCACGTCTTTGCTACGAGCGTGGGATATGGCAAGGCTGAGCATTGACCATGGCAAGTGAAGGTGAAGACGGCATGAATGACCACCTATTCGGGTTCACTTCTTCTCCTCATGCTTCTGATGGATCTTGAAAAGACGCATCCACCTCTTATAGGCGTCGGGTCCCTCATTCGGATTGAGATTCATCCAAGTCTACCGTAACGGCTGCTAATCCCTCCCTATTTCACTTTTACACCTTTCAAGGGCCTGTTTTTCCATCTATTTGAAATCCTGTCTTGTTCAAGCTATGGAAACTCAGTTTTCAGTATAGCGAATCCACAACTGCCGCAGAAAGAACAGGAGCGGAGCATCTATACTCTCTTCCGCAACTTCCGAAAGAGAGCCACATCAAGAACAAGAGCTGGTACCGAAAGACTGGCAGGAATGTGATATCTATTTTCAACAACACAAGGGTAGAACTTCATGATTTATTCGGTGTTAGCGGTCTTGGGTCAAGGGCGGAGACCCTTACCTAGTGAAGGAAAAAGTGGAGTGAAAGTTGCTTGTTCCTTCGCGCTGGCCTAAAAAAATGGTTTTTATAAATAAAATGGCCAAGCCAACCAATCCCAGTATTGGAATAAGCAAAGCAAAGAAATTGTGAACCGCCCTGACCAAGTCGTCTTCAAAAATCTTCCAACAGTGATAATAAAAGGGAATCTATCAATTGAAAGGATAGGGGCGGCACAGCCCCCAACCAAGGGAGTGGTTACGTTCAGTATGTCCCCCCTTATTCCCGACATGCTATGGTGCCCGGGGGCTGTCTCGCGAAGATCTTCGATCCGAACCTTCGCATCTACTCTCTCTTAGAGTATGAAACCACGCCTTCGCTATCGCCCCTCGCTACTGCTCAATCTCGCTATCGCATTGATTCTTGCAGATTCCAATTCCTTATTAAGATCGATATCTTGTTCCATTAGACCCAGTTCGGTCCGATCAGTTCCATAATATAGCTTGCCCGGACCTGGCTTTCAGTGTTTGGTCGGGCGGCCGTAATGAATGATCGTTGTTCGGGAACAAAACAATAAGACTTAGGTTTCGCTATCGCTCTTCGATCCTTCGCTATCGCAAGAATCTAGCGATCGAAGAGCGATGGCTCGGCTGCATCGTATTACACCGTATTGCCCGAAGGGGGCATGCTGCAAGAGCGTAGGAGTGATAAGCTTAGGCGTGCCCGAGGCAGCGGCAGCAGTGTGGTTACAGATGCCGTCGCTAGATTTAGATCTGCAGGCTGGTGGGGTACTTTGACTGCCTTGTATCAGGTGAAGAGAAGGGGGTGGTAGGCTTAGTAGGGCTCGAACCTACAATATCACCGTTATGAGCGGTACGTTTCAACCAATTAAACTATAAGCCCCTACGGCCACCTTGTTACGACTTCACACCAGTCTTTGAAGTCATATTATGAACCCAACTTCCAAAGGCATTTTCGGGGCCTCCTTAAAAAGAACCAAATAATCGTAGAATCACAACAACCACACCGAATGAATCGAGGAACTAAGGACATTTCCAAGACCGATAGCTGCTCCCGAAAAAGTAGAAAGGATATAACTTTAGATAACGAGAGATGAATAACAATACAAGAAAGGGGGACTCAATCATCAACTTATTGATTCCATTTGTCTAGGAAAGCTAGCCATTTATTGTGAATACTTTCCGGTTTCAATGCCCGGAGGTCCATCAGCCTGTAAAATTCCTCAATAAGTAAGAATCGGCGCGCTTTATGACTTCTCCAAGTACTAGATTGAAAGTCAGAAAGCATAAAAAGCACATCTTTTCGACTTTGTGCCCACCACCTATAGCAACCTTCTTTTTTATTTCTATTTAAGTAGATATTTCCTCCGAATACTACCTTCCAAGACTCTACATCTTGGCGAAGCTTATTAGTTACTACAATTCTTAGTTCAGGTCCTCGTGGTGGATTTCTCATATTGATACCAATGTGCCCATCAGCATCAAAGAAACCTGCGAACCAATTTGATTGAGCATCTAGTGCAATAGGTTCCATGGGCGGGATATCCAACACTTGACAGACACGATGTAGTTGAAGTAGTCGTGTTTCATGTCGAATATGCCCATTTATACAATTTCTTAGTTTTATCATTCCGGCTTTATTACATAGTTGATAACGAAAAGCTTTTTTATCATTTGATTCCATTGTAATACTGCCACAAAGCATATGTTGTTCGATTTATCGTAGTAGTGGGAGATCTTCGAGTCCCATAGTAATATCAAGAGTAGGATATTTTTGGTTCTTTACTTGCAGGCAACCATCCCCATCGATAATTCCACCCAGCCATTCGCAGAAGGATTTAGGAAATGTTGCTGGGCATGTAGTGGTAGTTTCTGCTGTTCCTACTAGAAATCGATAACGAACCAGAATGGCTTTTATAGGGCCAATTCCATAAATTCTTTTAGAGGCACTTCTGACTTGTGCATTTACAACTGATCTAGCTCCTGAAATATAGAACATTCTTGATCCTTCCTTTTTTTTCTCGGTAAATGCGTTGTCTCCTCTCTGATGATCTTTTCCATAGGGGCGAAAAGCATTATGATGAAAGCTCTGTACTTCTGTACTCTCGCTCCTTCATACTCCTTGTTCCCTTTTTCATAACATTGGAATGCCATGCATTCTTTTCGATCGTGTACTAAGGTACACTTCACACCAACCCAATCTGGACAAAAAAGAAAGTGAAAGCGAGTAGATCTCCAACTTACCTCCTAAAAGCCCTGAGGTTCAGGGCCGCTTTCTTGGAACTCATTCATAGGCACTTTCCATTAGCTAGACTTCACTTTATAAAGAAAAAAAGAGTTTCAGCGTGCAACGGATGAAGGTTAGTATTACTTATTATAAAGCCAATCAACGGCGTTCCATACCGCCCTTTATAGTACCCTTGAACCAACCTTCGTTTAGCCTCTTTTGTTCTTACTAAGTATTCCCCTCGTTCCTTTTATCTTGGACATCTCAATGTTAATCCAATGCACAACAAATCGAATGAAACCTGGCGAATCTCTTACTCTACCCCCTACCCCTATTATTTAGATTAGTTTAGTCATAAAGGAACTAAAGGAAAGCCTTTTGACAACCTTACTAATAGAAAGGGGATGCGCTCGCTCAAGCATGCGAAGAAAGCTCTTCGAGCTTCTCTTATATTATATAATATTATAGAAAGGTTTGTAGAAAAGGGCTTCTTCAAATATCCCATGAAGTAGGGGCTTCAAAGAAAGCTTGTAGTTTAGGGGTGCGCAGGTTTGGAACCCGGCTAGCGCGCAATGGCTCTTTCTCTGATAGAGGCTCGCTTCTTCAAGTTCCGCTTGCTTCTTTTCATTTTGATAGGAGTAGGTGCTTGCTGCTCGTTCGCTGTCTACTAAATGAGCCTTCACTGCCCGCCCGGCCCCTATCTTTAATCTTAAGTAAAGTGAAGTCAAATCAATGAAGTGAACAGCCCAACCTCTTTGTTTGATTTGAAGCCTTGCCAGGAAGCTTCTACTTGTTGAAGCTTTCTTTCCCCTAATTCCGAAACACAAGAATAGACTTGCCTTGTATAGGAAAAAGCTTCTCTTTGATAAGCGGTCATAGGGGAGTTCAGAAAGGATCTGATCGTAGATAGAGACTGAAACCTGTGCGGGGGTAGGGGCGGATGTAGCCAAGTGGATCAAGGCAGTGGATTGTGAATCCACCACGCGCGGGTTCAATCCCCGTCGTTCGCCCATCAATAAATGGACCATTTTTTCGGAGACACAAGACAAACCTAGAATGAATTCTTTCTGCAAGTCATCTCGAGGCTTTCAAACGCATCCAAGCAATTGGTATCCGATTTCAACATAGAAAGCATAGATTCGCGTCGCCTACTTGCTGAAAGCAAAAATGGAATGGCCGATCATGAATTCTATGACGTTTTTAAGACCTCACTAATCAGCCTTACACTTTTGAGTTCATAATGAATGAACCCCCGGATAAAGACTCGAACTTTCTTTGTGCTTTTTGTAGTACGAAGGGTGGAGACGGGACGTCAAAAATGCCTTTCTGAACAGCAGCCGTAGCAAGTCCCACTATCAGAGAAATGAAGTGAGAGGGCATGCCTCTAACGAGAGCTGTTTTCAGAATGACTGGAGAAAGGAAGAGGCCTGGAGCAGACCTCCCTCTTTGTGTAGGGCTTGCAATCGGTCTTGTCGCTCGTTCATGTCATTCTGCTGGTCTAGGAGTGGCTCCCCTGCTTCGGGAGTCTCCGCCCTTCTCTTATGGCGCAACTAGACCAGAACGAGCTAGCTGATAGAGCTCTTATGCCTACTTCTACAAGTACGGTATAAAAGATCTTTTTGCATGGGACCTAAGTAACTCCGTTCCGGCCTAATTGTATTAGCTCTAGCCGTAGCGCTTTCTGTTATGATTCCAAGTCTTGCTCCCACTCGTGTTAGTTTCAATGCTTTTTGCTTTATACGTCAGTTTGGCTTGGCCCATTGGCTAGTTCGTAGGCCCCGTCCCCCTTCGTATGGCTAATGAACTCCTCGCTTTAGTCCGTTCTTTTCCTTCTTTGGGCTCGGGTCGATAGTCGCCGTGGTAGTAATGTCCCGGAGCCCGGCTACCGACCCGAGGCGCCGATCGGGAAAGGCATATCATAAAGGGACGTGAACGTAATTCTAGAAGCGTTACCACAACAAAAAAAATCCGAGTCTTGGCAGTTCAAGTGAAAGTTTATTAGACTAGTACCACTAAGATGGCGGGGAAACTTACTTCCGAGAGAGCTGCTTTCGCCTCGGTAATTACCTAACGAGAGAGATGGTAGTGAGGCAATGAATATTGTCTTTCGATGTAGTTCCAAGTCTTCGATGTCCCTCGGAGACTGACAAGAGTAAGAATGGGTACTAACCTAGTAGTAGAATTCTATTGATGATGAGCGGGCAAAAGCCCCCAGATCCCCCGGTTTGTGAGCCAGGTTCCCCCCTTCTTTTTTCTTGGCACGAGATGCCGTTACACCATACACGGTAGGCGAAAGACCAAGCACAAATCTCGATGATGAAACATTTTGGTATTTCTACATGTGATTCACTGCCGAAAGCTCCTTCTTGTACGCTAGCACTTGAGGGAGGTGGTTCGGCTACCTTTTTCGTCGTGTTTGCCGATGGAACATCAAATAAAAAATTGATTGATCTCTTATACTATGCCATTGATGAAGATTCATAGCTTGGCAAAAAACCTGAAATCCTACCTTCGGCATTGCGATAAGTGTTCACAAAGCAGAGTGAAAGGCACCCCATCGAGAGAGAGGGCAGGGGAAAGACCCGGCCTCTTTTGTTGCTCTTTGTCTTTTGGGTTAGCTCTTCCTGTCCTGACAAACCTTCTTGAGTGAGAATGCTACCGCTACGCCCCAACGAGGAGAAAGTGAGCTCTTTTCTTTTGTAGCTCCTCGCTGCTCTAGTCAGTGTATAACTCCTATTAATGAAGCGCGCAGCACTCCGCGATCTCAGGGCTTGGAAGACCCTTCGCCAAAGGGCGTCGTTGCTACTTTTTGCGTGACTACTGATAGTGATGACCTACTTCACTCCCCGCTACCGAATACTGCTGAGACAAATGGGTCGAAGCAAGGGCGGTGAGGCATGGCCAGAGAGGTGGCGAAGTTCTTGTATGAGGATGTGGTGATTCTATTTTTTTCCTTTAGAGCTTGTGATTGAGGAACGCATTTGGCATTTTCTTAATGAAGTGATTTTGCATTTAAAAATGCATTACTAGGCTATGAGAGCCTTATAGAGGAATATAATAGTTACAGAAATGCTTTACACTTCTACTATTCTTAGAGCCTTCGCGAGGAATATAAAGTTGTCGTTTCTGTAACCCTCTACCTCGCCCGGAAAGTCCCAAAAGCCGGTCTCTCTGTTCGGCGTGCGGTCGAGTTGGCACTCTCGCAGACGTATCTTGGAGAAGGGAGCAATCCCATGGGTAAGGCAACGGGTGGGTCACTACTTCTGTTACTTGTTCGTTTTTCTTGGAATCCGTGAAATTCTATGCGCCGGAACGGAATTTACTGCGGAGCTATATAGAAGGCACTAATTGGTATTAGGGCCAAGCAATTGAAAGGAAGCCCTCGGCGTGTGAGAGGACCCCTTTTCAGTTCCAAACCGGTACCAAGGAAGCCACTAAAAGGTATAGGTGTTCCTACCTATCCACTGACTATAACAATATGTTCTATATGTGTCTGTAGCTTAGCGCAACAAAAAACAGAATCAAACTCTTTTAGTAGCCTATTGCTACTAAGAACACCTTTC
>VALG01013127.1:22500-24388 GCA_009835305.1 Ipomoea purpurea
AATTGTATGTTGATGATATCATTTGGAAGTACTCAATACAGTTGTGTTATTGTGAGAAAAAATTTTTTAAGCTCATGCATGGAAGAAGTTTTAATATGAGCATGATGGGGAGGAGCTAAACTACTTCCTTTGGATCGCAAGTTATAAAAACTGAAGGGAATGAATACTCATAAACAAGTCCCATAATATCCACATGAGATCTTATTTAAAAAGATTCGTCAAGAAGGAAAGGAGGTTCAATGGAAAATCCAATGGATGTCACACAGTCAAATTAGACAAGATGACGATTGAAGCATAATATGTTGAACGAGACGCAGTATTCCGATGGAATGATTGGATCTTTTATGATATCTCACTGCGAGTAGATTCCCGATTTATTATCTTACTCAGTTGGGTGTATGTGCAAGATCCCAATCTAAGCCAAAAGAAAGCCATCAACGTTGCTTCAAGAAGGATATGCGATATCTGAAAGGAACCCGCCGATTAAGTCTGCGATGTCACGGTGTATGCCTAAAGAAGGGAAGATTTTCGGAACTAACCGTTTTCAGATCAGATTTTGCAGGGTGCAAAATTGGATAGAAAAAGTACTCAGGAACGTGCCAGTTCTGTAGGGGAGGTTAGTTTCCGATGTTTAGCAAGAAGGCAAAACTCCATTGCAACAAGCAGCAGTCCGAAGGCTAAGTATAATCGCTGCAGCAGTTGTTGCGCGCAGTTCTATGGATGAAGCGCAATTAAAGATTATGGGGTAATTGCAATGAAGTAGTATCTTCGGTTTTTCTGTTGATAGATACTAGTGCCATTAACAATTTCTCAAACCCCCAGTACTCATTCAAGAATAACAAAGCCCACATTGAAATGTCCGACACCATTCATACGAGATCATGTTGAAAAAGAAAGACATCAATAATCGATCACGTTACCAACAGGAAAGCATATTAGCAGATCTATTCTGACAAAAGCCTGTTGTCCGAATCACGGATTTCATCACTCTAGAGGCATGAGTGGCACTGATCGAAATGAGCTAAGTGTCACATGTTTTGCTGCTTAAGCTCAATTAGTTTAACTGGTGAGAGTGTGAGTTATTTTATGTTTCACGGGAACTATATGTGTGTAATTGCATAACGGGCGAGAGGTGGGGTGCAATTATGTGACTGTGGCTTAATTAAAGTACATTTGTTGTTAATTATAAAAAAATATTCGTCCCCCTTACTTACTACGACAGTTTTCGTAGTGCTACTTATTAATAGATTGGTATCATAAAGATCTTAATCTTGCTTGGTCTAATCTACTTGTACAGTGTCATCAGATGTTGGTGATCCTTACAAATTTTTACCCCTACCAACTAGAATAGCCATCTGTATTAAGTCATAGAGTTTGTTACCCTGGCAATTTATATTTACCTTAGAAAAAAACGAAAATAATGTTTGCTTGTTTGGGAGTAAAAGCATGTACATAGTGTCAGACGGAATGAAATTAATTTGGCATCTACTCATTGAATTTGTTGTCTAATGATGATTATCTTTTTTACAAAAATATTTTTGCATGTTTTTACATTGTATCTGAATTCATCTGAAATATCTTTGAGCTGAACATGTTTTCATATTCAATAAACTGACCAAATTACCCTCAATTTCAAGACCCCACTAAGTTGTAATCATTAAGGGCCATTTTGTCCATTCTAGCCCTAAATGTCTTAGAAGCTCTTCCCCTTGCCCCAATCAAACCCATTTTCAAATGTTCCATCTTCTCCCTTACGAGACTTTCTATTAGCCGAAACTACCCAAACCTGTCCTTACTCCAAAAAATTTGCATACATCCAAGAATAACTTCACAAATGTCCATCCTCAAGTAGAAAATCATCCAATAGACACAGCAACCCATGGAAAAG
>VALG01013129.1:6779-19149 GCA_009835305.1 Ipomoea purpurea
CTTCATGCATTACTGTATTTTAAGGTTGTATTATATTGACTTTTAGCCACTCCATTTTATAATTAAGATTTTCAGTTGTCTTATACTTACTTTCAATTTTGCAAAAGTGATTTGTTGGAGGGTTATTGCCAGCTTTACTTTATTTTCTCATCTTCAATTTTTCACCACACTCCTTTCCTCCTAAAATTTTATCATTCACTTCTCTTATTTTATAACAACAACAAAACAACAATAATAATAATAATAAAATGAAAAAGGATATGTAATTCACATTAATAATAGAAATAATAATAATACGGTTAACGTAAAAAAAAATGGAAAATGATCCGTAATTCACTTAATAATAATAGGTTAGCCGTAAAAAGGGAAAATGGAAAAAGGATCCGTAAGTCACTTAATAATAATAATAATAAGGTTAGCAATAAAAAAATGAAAAATCATCTGGAATCGAGAGTCATAATATTCAGAAAAATACTAATTAATCTAATGAATATAAATATAAAGAAGATTGTGGAAAAATGGAAAATAGCTTGATTATTAATAATTTAGATTAAAATTAAAACCGTTTTTTACTATTAATCTAATGAATATATAAGGAAGATTTTGCGAAAAAATAGAAAAGAATTGTTGATCTAATAATTATACTATATATAAAAACAAAATCATGAAATTTAACTTCTCGCCCAATTTCCTAAATAATCTCTCTTCCTAATAAAATATATTGATTTCTACTGTTCCATTCGTACAATGAATTCTGGTGTTAGAATTCTATTTATAATATTATAAAATTTGTAATACCATTCATGATTCTAATCTATATCTATACTATATATCAATGTTGCAAAAATCGCGCCGCTGGCCGCGGCAAGGAAGGCAGAATTGGCCTCCTCCGCGGTAGTCTAGCTGGCTGAACCGACGATTAATTTTTTTTATTTTTTTTAAGTTGTAAAGTGTCACCAGTTCGGCAAGGCATAACTTTTGACTTAGTTGTCCGTTTTGGACAAATTTTTTTTGAAATCGCGTACTTTTTCAAGATCTATCCACCTCAAATTGCCGTAGGCGGTTTGCCCCACCAAGTTCTCAAAAAAATACTTCATTAATTAGTTTATAAGAAAAAACTATGAGAACCTTATGTTTTATTAATGAAATTTTAAAATTTTTAATTAAAAAATTATCCTGTGCATTATTTAATAATCTTTCTTTCTAATTGGTCAAATTAATTAATTATGGTAAATTAGAAAATAATTAATGATGGTAATAGAAATTCTAGAAGAATATAGAATAAAATAATATTTAATTATTGTTATATTATTATTGTGACTCACCAAATACAATACAAGAAGCGGTAGGCTTCTCTGGTGGAATATGGATACTTTGGAAAAATATGGTGAGTATGGAGGTAATCAGCACCCATCCGCAATTCATAACGATACAGGTTAAAGACTTAGATTTGGATTTCTGGTTCCTTTCCATAGTCTATGGAAGCCCGGATCAATATTTGAGAAGGCGCCTCTTCTCAGATCTTCCAGGTTTTGATTTGAATCCTTAGAGGCCCTGGGCAGTAATTGGCGACTTCAACGCGGTCACATGTCGGGAAGAGGTCAGTAACGCGGAGACCTTCAATTAGTCCAGGAGTTCTGATTTCAATGAGTGGATATTCAATGAGGGCCTTATAGACCTAGGCTACACCGGTTCAAGATATGCTTGGATGAGAGGCCTTAAATCGGAATCCTTCAAAGCAGCGAGACTGGACAGAGCTCTGAGCAACATTCACTGGAGATTAAGGTTCCCAAATGCGGATGTCAGTCATCTGCCCATTGTAGGATCTGATCATTCCCCCCTTCTCTGAACACAACGGGAAGTCAGGTGATCAATAAGTCAAGGACTTTCAGATTCAACCTGGCATGGGCATCCCACCCTTCCTTCCTCTCGGTGGTTAAAGCAAACTGGAATAGTAACTCCGATCTAGAAGAGAACAAAAGAAGAATGGCGGAAGTATTGCCCAGATGGAACAAGGACACATTTGGGGATGTATTTCAAAGAAAAAAAATACTGCTAGCAAGGATTGAGGGAATCCAACGAAGGATCTCGTTGGGTGCAAGGTTCGATTTAATTAGGCTTGACAGGAAGTTGCGGAAGGAATTGGATAATACACTTTATCAAGAGGAGTTGATATGGTTCCAACGTTCTAGAGAAGATTGGGTAACATCGGGTGAGAGAAATACTCGATTCTATCATACCGCGACGGCAGTAAAAAGAAGCAATGCAAGAATAACTAGCTTAGTGGATGAGAATGGCCAGATCCTTGTAGAACAGAACAAAATCCTAGACCATGGCTCGAAGCTACTTTGTGGAGTTTTTTTCGGAGGAAACAAGGGGAAATGCTCAACCATTACAACTGGGCTGCTTCCTGGCACTAAGTGAAGCGGATTGGATAGCATTGATCGGCCCCTTACAAAAGATGAAGTCAAAACAAGCTTATTCGAGATGGCACCATGCAAAGCCCCCGGTCCGGATGGGCTCTCAGCTAGCTTTTATCAGAAAACCTGCGAAATAGTAGGAGGCAGTTTTTTCGAATTTGTGAGCAAGTTCTTCGAAGATGGAGTGCTGCCGCCTAACTGTAACGATACTCTGATTTCTCTTATACCAAAAGTCCCCAACCCGAGCAATATCAAACAGTTCCGTCCAATTAGTCTATGCAATGTGGCCTATAAACTCATACCCAATGTCATATCTGGGAGGCTTAAAGCAATTTCAGGCAAATTGGTAGGCCCTCACCAAACAAGTTTTGTACCAGGGAGACAATTTCTGACAACATTCTAGTTTATCAAGAGCACTTAACTCAATGAAGAACAAGAAAGGGATCAAAGGTTGGATGATGATGAAATTGACTTGGAGAAAGCATATGATAAAGCTCTCTTGGGCTTTCATCAATGATACCCTCAAAAGATATTGGTTTTAGCATTGAAGCATGTGCTCCATCTCAAACTAAAACCTAAGCTTTATGGTTGGATTGCACATTGATGGCTATATGCCTCACACGCCCCTCACGTGTGCGGTGGGTTCCAAGCAACACGTGGACCGGTAAACCGTAGTCGCTTCGAGTGGCGTTGAGATTCGATCCCATGACCTTTGGTCTGGCTCTGATACCAAATTGAAGCATGTGCTCCATTCTCAACTAAAAGCCTAAGCTTATGGTTGGATTGCACATTGATGGCTATATGCTCACATTAGCAGCATTTGGGCAAGGCGCATTATGGAATGCATATCATCAACAAAGATGTCTATCCTTTGGGACGGCCATTAAATCCGAATGGTTCGAACCGGGAAGAGGAATTCGTCAGGGAGATTCTATGTCACCCCTAATTTTTGTGCTTTGTATAGAAAGACTAAGCCATATAATTCACACTTCATTAAACAGTGGCCGTTGGAAAGGTATGAAGTTAGCTAGAACTGGTCCTGACATTACTCACCTTTTTCTTGCAGATGACCTAGTTCTCTTTGGCGAAGCAACGAAGAGACAAGCTACGGAGATGAAGAGTGCCTAGACGAGTTTTGCGCAAGCTCATGACAGAAAATCAACATGATGAAGTCTACCACCTTCTTTTCAAGGAATGTAGATGGAAATTTAAAGCAATGTATAGCTCAATACAGTTTCCCAACTGTATCTGACTTGGGGAAGTATCTGGGGGTCCCCTCCAGTACATGCGGCGCCTAAAGAGTGAATCATTTGCTGCTGTCTGGAAAGAATTCAGGCGCGACTTTTAGGTTTGGAGATCTAAAACACTCTCTCTAGCAGGAAGAATCACCTTAGCCCAATCAGTCCTATCGAAATCCCATATTACTCAATGCAAACAATGTTCATACCGGTAGAGTAACAGATCACATCGAGAAGCTCATTAGGGGATTTATATGGGGTTCTAAGGAAGGAGAAAGGAAATGCATATCGTCAAATGGGATGTATTAACTAAAAGCAAAGCAAATGGAGGGCTGGGTATCCACAAACTAGGGCAGATGAATTTGGTATTCCTTGCCAAAACTTGGCTGGAGACTGTTGCATGATGAAGAAAGCCTTTGGGTTAGAGTCATGAAAACCAAGTACAAGATAACAGGCTATGACCCGTCATTATGGAAACACAAACAAAACCAGTCCAATGCGTGGAAAGGATACTTAAAGCTGTTCCAATTCTCCAAAAGGGAATGAGGAGACAAGTCGGTAATGGGGAACATACGCTCTTCTGGATTGACAAATGGGTGCATGAAAGACCCTTGTCGAAATGTGATCAAGTCCTGTACCGCCAGCTGATCTTAACAACAGGTGGCTAGCTACTGAATCCTGAAGTAGGATGGCAATGGGACCAATTTGATAGTCTACTACCAGTAGAAATCTTGAAGAGAAAGTTCACACTAGATGATAAATGCTGCTTTGTAGAGACAAAGTGGAAGACATGGAGCATGTTCTTAGGACTTGCCCGGAAGCAGTGGCAGTTTGGAATTCCTTGCTGCCTAACTCACACTGGAACTGTGTATCGATCCCTTTCACAACTGGTTGGATCAAGGTATATCAAGGAAAAGGACTGGCAGATATCCGAACGACACAAGCGCTCAATTTGCAGTAACAGCATGGTGCTTATGGAGGTGGAGGAATGATGCAGTATTTAATAACACCAAGATTCCCTTAAATGCCAAAACTTCTTGGATAAACTCGCAGTTGGGAGACATTGACAGGGCATTCCAGAAAGCCAGAATTGGAACTCAACCCCAGGCGCAGTCAGCGTCGAAGCAGCTGTCATGGACTAAACCACCACAGAATTTGTGAAGATAAATGTTGACGGATCATTTAACCCAACTACCGGCCAGAGCAAGTTGCAGTGGAGGTGGCCAGAAATCACTCTGGGGAATGGCTGCATGGTTTACCTATAGCATCGGAAATTGCTCTCCGCTTGAAGCGAGGCCTGGGCGTTACTCAAGGGAATTCAGCTGGCGATATCAAAGGGAATCACAAAGGCAGTGTTTGAGAGCGCGCGGAAGAAATCTCAAGGTTCATGAACAGTGCAGACATGCCTAGAATCATAGGTCACAATATCCTGGAAAGCCTGTAGGAAGGAGCTAAGAGCTTTGGAAAGTTGGCACGTTGATGCAATATTTTGATATCAGAACCAAGTTTGTGATGCAATGGCGAAACATGCAACACGCAACACGTTTTCCCCCCGGTCTACATATTAAAACCGAACCACCTGATGAGATATTGGCCCTCTTAGAAGACGATGCCGCTGGGATACCTAGATGGCGAGAGTGTCTTGTTAGAGTTTAGCATATGCAATAGCTAGAAATCTGTATTCGCATAAGTTCTGGGTTACCCTTCCAACTTAAATAAAAAAGAATTAATTGTGTTTAAGTCTTAATTATGTTGTTAACATTATGTAAAACTATAATAATTATATTGTAAATTTTGTGTGTGTTTTTTTTTGTTGGTTCAATACAATTTCATATATAAGTATAATAATTTGTCGGATGGTAAAAAACACATGAAATACCTATTTTGTCACTATTTTAACTAGTATTTGCCTCGTGCGATGCATAGACAATTTATTTTTTTTTTTTTTTTTTTTTTGTAAACAGACAAAAAATTATAAGTATTGTTGTGATATTATGATACAAAGCAGCATTAGTTTTATTAAAAATGTAAGTATAATTATACAATATAATATTTAAATGTTAAAGATAATAAATGCATTCATATTGCTAATCTCATTTGCAATAATGATCTTACAAAATTAAACGGACAGAAAAAGATTCGTACCACCTCGTGATTTACACAAAAAATAATAATAAATTTACAAATCTATTACTATGCATTCACACTTAGACGGGAAAATTTTTTCCCTACTTGATTTTACTTTACCTAACTTTCTTTGTAAATTATTAAAAAACTAATCAAAATTATAAACTATTAAAAAGTTAGTACGTACGTACGTACGTACGTACATACATACATACGTACGTACGTACGTACATACATACGTATACGTACGTACATACATACATACAACATACATACATACATAATACATACATACATACATACATAATACATATATATTATATATATATATATATATATATATATATATATAATATTATATGAAAAAAAAGTTTTTGAAATAAAAATGTTAGGCCATATATAATTACAAATTTTTTAAATTTATGGGCAAAACCTATCCCATTTTTCAAAGTGATAGTTAAAGTACAATAAATTAAACTAGAGTAAATTTCAATTTTGGTCAACTGACTGTTGTATTTGTGTTAATTGTAACACTTGACTATCAAAAATGTTAATTTAATACCTTGACTATGCAATTTTTATCAATTGTGATCACGCCGGTCAAATTACAGGCCAAATGTGACCGAAAAATTTAAAAGTCAACAATTAAACTTAAATGGGGCCAAAATCTACATTTCATGTTTACTCCAATTTGGGAAAGCAATCGTCGTCTTTCTTTCACACACACTTAGCCAAATTCAAGCACAGAGTATAATTGATCACCATCTCCAATTAAACAACACAAAATCATCTTCTTAACCTTCATAGCTGCAATTAAGGAACAACACGTAAATCCATTCATCATAATTTAAACATTGGCCATCACTAATCAGTGCTCAAGCGTTTCAATCAAATTCAGACTCACCAAATCAAACCAAGAACACAGAAGCTAACATATTACATTAATGAAGAATGGAAATGGTACCATAGACTATTTGCAGAGGCACTGCTTGTAAAGATTTGAAGGGAAGACAAATAAGGCACAAAATATTGAACTATGATTTCCCCTGTGTCCAATCTGACTGAACTATAGCGTCATAAACGCTTCATCATCATCAGAACAGTCAAAGTTCACCCCAATATAAAAATTTTAATTGTTGGTGTGTGTTCCTTAATTATCATCGTCTTTTTTCTGATGGACCGAGGAACAACTAGCGAGAACACTTTGGTTAAGGTATAGCTTTTTCCCTTTTGGGAGGTGAACATGAAATGTTGATTTGCCCTTCCATTTAATTTTAATTGGTTGATTAAAATTTTCCGATCACATTTGGCCGATAATTTGACCGGACGTGGATCAAAATTGATAAAAATTAATCTAATTAATGTACTAAATTAACATTTTTAATAGTCAATGTTGCAAATATAAGTGCAATATCAGCAGTAGATCAAAGTGAAATTTATTTCATCTTAACTACGGTATATTTAACACACACACACTTACACACACACAGACACAGCTTATATACATATAATCAATGTACAAATTATTTTTTATATAATGTAGATTTAGATTTAGTTTTGTAAATGTTTTTAAAATGCTAACAATAGCATAGAATTGCTCTATCTCAATAATGATAACAATAGCATAAAGATGCTCTATCTCCATATAAACTTTCTAAAATGTTTTACTCACTCATAATGATTATGGAAATAACACATTATCACACTATTTAGACAATTGTTTGAACATTTTGTTTGTTCATAAGATTTTTTATGCATAAATTACACAAACTAAATCTACATTGTATCAAACAACGTTCTTGTTCAGTTCATGTAGCGGTATATATGATATATAATATATATTATATATTATATATATATATATATATATATATATATATATATAATAATATATATATATTATATTTATAATATTAATTAAATTAAATTAATTTGTATAGCTGATCGAATGGGAGTGGTTCTTTAATCCTTTAGCTTTTTATTTTTTTTTTTTTTTTTTTTTTTTTTTTTTTTTTTGGCATGATCGCTATTATTATGTGGATCCGGGTCAAATGTTCACAATTACCTTTTAAAAATTTAAAAATTGTATATTACGAACACAAAATGTTAACATATATGTAATTGATTACCTTGTTTTGCATTCATAAGTTCCTTTCAAATACTGCAGTCACACAATATTAACAGATTAGGATTTGATGACCCTGACAATTATTATGTGTTTTGACATAAAAAGAACACAATTTATATTATAGAAGTTTATATTTGTAATATTAAAAATATCTAAATCTAAAAACATAATAAGTGAATGAATGTTATACCTTCGTTTATGTCCATTTTTTTCATTAAATTTTTGATACATATGCTATAAAAGTTGTACTATATAATATTTTGGACAAATATATCTCTACCGTTATAACTTCCGTTATCTTTTTTACTATTGTTACTATGCACATGCATCTACCATATATCTTCTTATCTCTTCTTCTTCAATAATAATAATAATAATAAATAATAATAATATACACATTATATATTGGAGTTATATGTTAGTTATTTCATAAAATTAAATATAAATATCAAATTCTTATAAAAATTTTACATTATTATTATTATTTACAATAATTTAAACATCTAAAATCTAAATAAATTTAAATTTTTAATATTGTGCACCTATATTTTGCGCATCGCGCATAAAAAAAAAAGTATAATCTATACGTGGTTTAGGATCATGCAATCGTTATGCCATGGAACCGTGTTCACCATTCATGGTGAACACGGTTCTAACGGTGTTAGTACACCGTTATTTTTTTATTTTTTTTTTTTTTATTTTTATTTTTCTTAATTAATTGCGTGACTTTCTTCTCCCTTTTCACATTTTTGCGGTTTCACTTTAATTTGAGGTGAGCAATGATTTCGAAACATTCATAAAATATGAATTCATGCCTGCACATTCACTTTGGAACCATGCCTACACATTCCGGTCCGAAATCACGGATTTTTTCATAAATTATAATCCATGCAAATGCACATTCACTTTTGAACTATGCCTACACATTCATTTTGAAACCATGAGATTATGATTTTCTGTTATGCGATTATGAATTTTCATAAAATTCATAATCTCATAACAGAAAATTCATAATTTTGATCAACGCGCGCCGTTAACTCCACATTCATAATCTCGGTGAACATGTTTCCAGGGTATAATTTGACGTTAATACAACAACTATTATTAATGATAGTCGTTTCTTTGTTCTCAACAAAATAATTTACCTATTTATCTAAAACTGGGCCGGTATGTAATAATATGAAGAATGGGAAGTCCAGATATTCGAGCCCAAGCCCAAATACTGGTGAAGTGGCCAGTCTAATGGACAGGCTAATGTTAAACTCAATCGTGACCGTCGATTTAATGGCCATTGAAACACTAGGGTTTAGTAGCTATTTGAGTCCCATCGCAGCTCTTCACACTCTCCTTTTTAACACTCTTCTACTTCCCTCCCGACAACCACTCGGCGGCGGAGGCTATCGGAGCTGTAACAATGGTTAGATTTACCGATCTGTGCTTATTTTCTTTTTTCATTCTGCGGTTCCTGTAAATTTTACTATATTGTGTTATTGACGTTGATTCAATGTATGATTGTTGAGAAGTTGAAGAACAAAGGAGAAAAAATGATTGGTTTTAAAAGCTATTAGTATCATTTTGTATTCTGAATTCGTGAAATATCTATATTCTTAAACTTTCATTCTGTTGTTAATATTCAGCTTTATTTGATGTTTTTGCTTGCAAATAACTTCTTACATGATATAATACTTGATTGATTGAATGACTTGTTATCCCAACCTTCTTTAGCTGATGTGTTGATAGCTTACGCTGTGAAGTAGTGTTTAATTGATAAGTTGATAACTTTTGTGTAAATTTCTATGTTACTGGTGGTTTTTGTGATGATAAATTTATATATTAGGCTCTATAATATATGTTAATTGAGCTAATATGCGTACTTAGGATCTTCAATTTATTTGTGATTTTAAATATCAATTTTGTTTCTTAGTTGAATCCCTATCATCTGTTTAAATGGGAGAGAATCTTAGTTAGCATTCAGTGAAACCTTATATGTATGTTTCAGATTTTTTGTTTTATTTTATTTTTTGTTGGGGTGGATTTTATTTATTTACGAAGCTCTACTTACCCAGAGCATTTTTTTGACATCTAGTGTAGGGAATTTTACACTTCATATGTGAGGGAATTTCAAATAATTTTTACATTACATTTAATGCTTATATGTATGTCATGTGCTTGACATTGTTGAACTTCACATGCAGGCCTTCATCAAAGTCCAGAAGACAAGGGCTTACTTCAAGCGATTCCAGGTCAAGTTCAAGAGAAGAAGAGGTATAATTTGATCTTGTTAATGGTGATCATCTTCTTCCTTGATTATTTTTTTCAAATCACTCATGTTTTTGTTTTTGTGCAGAGGGCAAGACCGACTATCGTGCTAGGAATCGGCTGATTAATCAGGACAAGAACAAGTACAACACTCCAAAATACAGATTTGTTGTCCGATTTGTATCCTAATGCAATTTTTGTTTTATTTAAGTAACATCTTTAACATCCATTTAGTGTCTCTTTTTACTTTACAATTTTTTTGTTTGTGCTATTTCTTTTTCTATATTGAATGGTTTTCTTGTGGGTATCCACGCATTTCTTTACTTCATATATTTCTTTTATGGCGGTGGCTTACTGGTGAGTGTGGGTAATGTGAGTCTTGGACTATACTTGTGCAAGGCTTTGTGCTGCATTTTACATTCTTAATTACCTTAACCTGTACATAGACCAACAAGGATATAATTGCACAAATTGTATCTGCTAGCATTGCTGGTGACATGATTCTTGCTTCTGCTTATGCCCATGAACTGCCTCGTTATGGCCTTGAGGTTGGCCACACAAATTATGCTGCAGGTAAGTGTGGCAGCCTTTCTGTAAATGTTTTGCATTTTTCCTTTAATTTTCAAATGTCCAGTTCTAATCTTTGTACTTATGAATTTAGCTTACTGCACTGGACTTCTCTTGGCTCGGCGACTTCTCCAAAAGCTTGAAATGGCTGAAGAGTATGAAGGAAATGTTGAGGTGAATTGTTAATTGCATACCTTGGTTGCCACTTAACTTAGTAATTTCCCTTTTTTTGGATGTTGAAATTTTGAACTATCATTCTGTATAGGCCACTGGAGAGGATTATTCTGTTGAACCTGGTGAAGGCAGGAGGCTTTCGTGCTCTTTTGGAATGTTGGTCTATACGAATCTACCACTGGGAAGCGGTTTTGTGCTCTTAAGTATATATTGTCTTAAAACCATGCTTTTAATGCTTGTTTAATATTTTGAGTTTCACCCTAACTTGTCAAGTACTCCCTTTTTTTACTGCCACTTTGTAGCTCTCTATCAGAAATTTATATCAGCCTTTTGCTTGAGCTTTTTTTCAATTGAATATAAATAATCATTTTTTATTTTCTTATGCCTTGTGAATAGATTAATCAGTGACTTCCAATGGTTTCAAGTCAGAATTATGCTATTGGATTTATATTTTGTGTAAGGTGGTGGATGTTTAATATCTTTATTTCAGGGTGCTAGAATGGTGGACTTAGACAGTTCCTCAGGTGAAAAAAGGTTTGGCGGGATTCAGCAAGGATTCCAAACAACTTATGCTGAGGTTCACGCAAGTACATCTATGGATGGCCATGTTGGCTGCATACATGAGGGTGAGTAGAAATATAATTTTCATGAGGCGTTTGACTCGCTGCTGTGCGTTGTGTTATAGGCTATTCGACTTATCTCGATAAGTATGTTAGCACTTTAACTGGAAATTCATTGTTTAATCTAAAGGGCGCGTAATTGCTTTATTAGCATTATCAGTGTACCCTTCGTTTTTGGGCATGCAGAATCTATTGAGATGAGCGAAAAGTACCAGTCTGTATTTAGTGCATACATCAAAAAGGGTATTGAGGCCGATAACCTTGAGCAGTTGTACAAAAAGGTTCATGAGGCTATCCGCGCTGATCCAAGCGTAAAGAAATCTGAGAAGCAGCCTCCTAAGAACACAAGAGGTCTGACATTCTTTTGCTGTCATCTAATTTTCCCAAACGACCAATTGTTGATTACATATGGCTATAGCGAGAGCCGTTACTCACATGTTCATTGTTTACTTGCTGCAGGTACAACCTTAAGAAGCTAACTTATGAAGAGAGGAAAGCTAGTTTGATCAACAGACTGAATGCCCTAAATGCGCTGCTGGAAGAGACGACGAGGATGATGATGAGGATGATGATGAGTGAAGGTGATGATGATGAGTGAACAACACATTCCGAAAACCTGAAACCATAGTTTGCATCTTTAATTTCCGAGTATTTTCACCTGCATCCATTACAATTGTAGTGTTTTATGGAATTTATTAGTTTATGAGGAGGATGAGTTTTTAACCAACTTGATGTTTATCTTGACATTGCTAGGACAACGATTTTCAGTGATCTCTATTTTTTGAACTAAATAGAACCCTTCGATTTTTATTCTCATGAATCACAAGTTTCCTAAAT